>DWDX01001570.1:0-18133 GCA_018245675.1 Agara michaeli | reverse complement strand
CTGCATGCCAAATTTCAGCCCGACCCGTCCAGTGGTTTGGGCTGTGCGTTGATAGATCACTATGTCAGTCAGTCAGTCAGTTACCTTTGAGTTATATATATTTAGATTCTATGCAATACCATCACTGCTGCAAGTAGTTTTAGCGTTAATTAGTGGTACCAATGTTTGTGCCCCGTAATATATGATAGGAGTTAGTTCTCACGAATACATACGCATCTGCTACGTCCTGTTATTGTTAAATACATAATATACTTTCAGTCCGATCTCGGCTCAAATACAGAAAAAAAAGCACCTTGTTAAGTCGAACAACGTTTTGCGGTTGACACGGGCAACACGTAACAAGTCACTGCGCAGATCAGTCTAAAATAATGTTCATTTTCAATACTATTATTTCCTATTCGTATACCTATTGGCATTGATGCGATTTCCCACAAATGAACGCCAAAAAGACGCATAATTAATTAACAAGAACTATTGTTTTTATTTCCTTTTTGTCAACTATTTTCAATACATCTCATACCTGATATCAAAGTGAAGTACAACCTACCTCTTATAATTTTATTTCTTAATGTAAATCATCGTTCAATAACATCAATCATGATTATACAACATCTTCATGTTACTTCCTGTGTTTCGAACGGCCTACACGTTAGAGGAAGACATCTACCGTTTACAACTGATCTCGTCATTAAAAGTTCAATTAAAACCGAATCACGATCAGACTACGTAATACGGGGATGTAGAGCCGTGGACACGCGAACGACTCTACGTCTCTACCTGAGTGGCTCTACGCGGGCAGTTCGGCAGTTGCAACCAGTCCGTCTGCCGCGCCACCGCGTCCGTACTATATCGTTCGCACCGGAAAACGGAAGTGCAGTGAGTGACTCTACCTGTAATAATACCATAATTCGGCTCAAATTACCATTTTGTAGGAAGGTGTTTTATGATCAAGGACATCGGAATTGTGAGTACTATTTTTTCTATATCAGAAATATTTATTTAAAAGTGTTATATTAAAAATTACTGTTTTAATGTAATAATAGAATTTGATTGTATCAACATTGAGTATATTTATTTTGAAGAAGCACTAACATTTTAAACAGAATGTTGTTTTTGACAGTTCAAAAATTATTATTAATTTATCCCTTTTGTTATACAACAAAATTAGGCACTTAATGAAACACCAAAATATATTAAAATAATTTTCATTTAAAGCAAGTTAATAAGCTTTAATAAATTAATCAAATGATAAATAATTTTAATTCCTTACTCTGATTACAAGACAGATACTAATTAAACTTGATCGCATTGATAATTATTACATGATAAAATATATAAAATATTAATTATTAGTATAAATCAGATGAGAGTTTTAGGCAAACTTTAATTTGCAGAATACGTATATGAAATATTAGGATAAACGGTCGCGATTTCCCTGGTACGTACATTGAAATGCTTACTCTACATTTTTGTTTTAAGAATATGTTAAATGACTAATATCATTATATGAGAGAAAGTACGCGCCTAAATTGAGCATCAAATAAAACAGTAGAGCGTTCGCCGATATGCTATTTTGCATTATAAATTGTAGTATTCATTTACAGAGCGTTTTATGATAATACGATAGTTTTACAGAAATTTTATATATCGATCAGTAGTCCCAAAAACTAGCGAATCGATTTACGACTTTCACTATTACTTTCAGAGAAAGGTAGAGTCTGTTGTCTAAGCATTGTCTGTGTCAGCTTAGCGCCGTACTTATATATTTCTGCTGCGAAACAGCAACAAGCCGTTCTCTCTTTTCATAGTCTAAATTACGGACAACGACAACCTAAGATTTCCAATGGATGCTTCTATATCTAATAACGGTTTGTGTTTTTGAAAGCAAGTGGGTAGTAACAAATCTATTTTTAAAGTATCTAAAAAAATTACAATCGCTTAACCAGTAGTGGCTGTGAAGGAAAATATAGCAAAGAAATCTATTCGCCTTGTGGCTTGCGCAGACGAAAGAAAATCGTATGTGTACTCTTTGTTCCTTCAAAAGGATTAGTTCCAACTAACAAACTAACGCCAAGGAGACTAACGCAAAATGGATATACCGCGTAGATACAGTCCCACAAAGCACTTAACGTATAATCAGACCTGACCGAAATTTCCTTTTTAAGAGTATCCTCTGTCTCATAAACATTAATATTCCTATACATACAACGTAATTGTAACACGTGGATGTATTAACTTAGTGGCAATCTGCGCAAAATACTTTGCCACACATCGCAAACTTTCGTCCTTTGCGGACAATGCGTCCATAACGCTCTCGAAGTCGTATCAAATCCTAACCTCACACTTTTATAATTATTCATCATACCATTTGGTTATTATATCCAATTAATCAATCAATTTTATCAGTGAAATTGAAAGTTATTAAAACTAAGCAACCAGTGCATTAAACAATCAATCATGCGCATGTTTGTACTTTGTACATCACACGCTTGTCTCACCAGACACTACAACACACATGTTGACAAGATAGATCGATGTAGCATGTATTATTGACGTTGATTCTGCGTTTTCGGTTCTATGCTGTCCTGGTACACTCGTCACCTGTCTCGTAGCTAATAGCTTGCGCCGCCACTGACACGTAAACAAATTACTGCGGGAAGTAGATCGTGACAGATCACCGTTTATGGGTCAGCCGATATTATCACCGTGCAAATTGGTTATCGGTTATCGCTTAGGAAAGTATTATTGACCTCGCGCAACGTATTGGAATATGCTCCACTCCCACAGATGCAGAAGAGCATAAATCCAGGCATAAACTTTTTTGAAATACATTTATTAACAATAATGTTACAGTCGAGTAATTTATTATTAATATCTATATATATTTCGTTCAATATTAAGGAAGGATCACACACATAAACTTACACATTGTTTTTAAATTTCCATTATATCGGTTAATATTTTAAATATAAATCAAGTAGCTTTGTACGCCACAGTAAGTACATGCAGAAAGTAAAAACTGTTAAATCATTACGCACAGTAACATCCAGTATTGCCCGATTTATAACGCCTCGATATTTTTAGTGTGTTTGCAACACCGGATCGAATTACTATTGCAGATGGGCGTTTGTGTAATATAAAAAGAACAAAACAGTTTAAAACTAAGACTCATTTAATTCTTTTTTCTCAGATATTGTATTGCTGTGTTGTAACGTTATTAATCTTACATTTATTGAAGTGTAAAACTAATCTTAGAAATGTAATAAAATATTTTTTTTAGTTCATTGCTAACAGAAATCGAATCAGCATTGGGATTCAGGTAAATTGATACAAAATAATGGGCTAATAAGTTAACAGCCAAAGTACCTATTTCAGTTATAACGATGATAAAGAATAAAATGTCGTTCATGTCGCGATTAAAGGTAAATAACCTTACTTCTCATTTCTCCATGATTTATTCAATTTGTATTATCTCGTGATATTAATCCAACAACTTTCGTGTTATATAAATAAATTGTGGCCATTAGGCTTATAACAATCGAGCGGTAGCACTTTGAAGAGTTCCCATAATTTTATTGTTAAGCAAACATTTACTAAATCCGAGGAGATTTACTCAATTTCATGAGAACACTTTTAGTAATAATTCAATTTAGCATTGGCGGGAATCTATTATGGTCGCGTTGATTCATACCAAGAAATGTGAGGGACAAGAAATGTTGGTCGAGAAAGAGTCTTCATTTACACCACCTGAGGTCTCCCCGGGCCTGTCGAGACACCCCACAATAAAGACAAGTTTGACGATTAAGAGCTCACCTAATGGGAAGTTGGGAAGAGAGGTTCAGTCTAATATTGCACTCTTGCCCAGAAACTGCCTATTCGCTAATCGATATTAAAATGAAATACTATTTTTTTACTGCGTAACTCGTCAGCCCTTACAATCACGACCGTCTACTTCTGCATCCTTCGAAGTACAGAGCTTGTCACTTATTTATGGGCTGCCCGCTTCCGCATAAATTATTTTGACAGATCATTCATCATCAGCTACCGTGTCAAGGCTACGACTGCTTCACACAGTCCAGAATCAGATAATGCAATAATAATAAAATATCAAAATCGTGTTTAAATAGTGTACGTGTAACTTTATATTAGTTCAAAATTCGATCTTAATACTCATTTCAAAAATTCTCTTCTTAATAACGCAGGATACTTATACTCAAATGTAACTAACAATTGATGTACTACCAAACTTCGTATCAGAAATTTAATTATACATTAACCCAATTGACTTTAGATCGATAAAAATAACAAGCGGATATATTATCTATCTATACGACAAGATCACTTTTTGTCAAATTAGAAATCGTGTGAAGAGTTTACATCCACAATACCGTGTGTATGGTATGTGTGAAACATATAAGTATGTATATCGTAAATATGTGTGTCTCGTACTAAAATCGAAGTCGGTAGATTTATCGCTCAATTATATTGTCATTTCCCGCAAACAGGCGTCTGTTCCTAAGCGTTTCCTGTTTCCTTGATATAAGTAGCTATTGTATAAAACTTTTTAGTATTATCAAACAAAATTGTACCGTATTTTGCCCCACGAATGAAGACTTCACATTCAGTATAGATACAATCGAAACCGAAACGTTTATGGATTACATTGAATGCCTATGATCGTTTTAAAAAACATTCATTGTCTTTGCTGGATTTTTACATTTTGAGAGAGCTTCAACTCTACATTTAGTAACAATAACAAGTGAGCATTAAATAAAGTTTAGTGGCGCACTTACACTGTTTTAGACCACTTGGATAATGGCGTGTAATGGTCGAATAAAATTTACGAAGCGAAGGGAAAACCGCGAACGAGATGAAGGAAGTTAGTTGTAAGTTAATAAATTTATATACGGTTATTTAAGTAAAGGTTCCGAAATTCCGGAGTACAATGACCGATCAAAATAACAATAGATAAAGAACATAAATCATTTCTATTGTCTTTGCGAAGGAAAAGTAACGAATTAGTACTCACCTTCATAATAAAACAATCACATTTGAAAATGGAACGTACATCATTATGAACCCGCTTACCGTAATTGGAATTGTTATAATCCATTCAAAGTAACGAGCCTTATTGTTATATGGTGTGGTATAGAATTATAGATTATTTTAATGACATTTGGTTTTACTCAACTTGGTGGCACGTTTCAAACGGAGCTTTGTAACACTCGCGAGCCACTTATGGAATGAGCTACCTTCTGAGGTATTTACAGTGCGCTATAACATGGGGTTCTTTAAACGTAGCATTGTAAGGTTCCTTGAAGGCAGGCAACGCGCCGGTGTCCCCTAGAGTGTTGGAGGTGTCTGTAAGAGACGGTGACCACTTACCATCACGTGTGCCGTCTGCCTGTTTGCCATGTCTTTCGGCTAAAAAAAACACTCGTGTCCCGCTCTAGCGAGATACACCGTGAAAATGTATTAGATTCAAGATTAGCCAAAAAAACTATTCACACCTAATGTTTATATTATTTTACATGCAACTACGATCGTGCCCATGATTAATTGTTACAGAAATAATATAAGATAACATTGTATAGCGAGCAAAATGCAATGTAATATTAACTCTGTTTCCATGTAAACCGCTATCGAAACCACAATATGCGCAAACTGTGTAGAGTAGACCAAAAAAAATTAGATTCAATTTATCATCTTCACTTCTATAAGTACTTCAGTTTATAACCAAACGAGACAAAAAATATTATTCCAAGCAAGTATCTTATCGATGAAATTATGAAAGTTTTAGTTAATCTCGTAATTATGGTAAGTAATATTAAAAAAATATATTTAATTATCTGTTGGCATGACGATTTTAAATTAAGTGTCTTAGCACACATTTAATCAAATTTATCCTTTTCTTACTAAAGTCTGCAGGTTTTATTAATACATATCAAGTAAACTGTTATTATTTTATTATTAATTTTTTATTATATGTAAAATTGCTATTAGACGTTGATTATTACTCCTCACTTCAGGGAATGGAGAACGCTTTTTTTTATAATTTAACAGGCTTGCGTTTGACTAAGGGCTCACGTGATGGCAAATGAGGTGCAGTTTAAGATGATGCCCGCTCGTCTAGAAAGTGCCTATTCACTCTGTACACTAGGAAAACTTTTTCTTAAGGTATTGGTGTTAGTTTCGATAAATATAGCCAGTAGGGCATCCACCGTGGCGCGGGCGCAGGTGAGCAGCGCAGCAAGCGTGGCAGCGCGACCGAGCGTGGCGGGAACCGGACTCGTCCCGTCGCGTATCCGGTGTCGTCCCTTCCACCGATATCTTGCGAACACTGCCTATCTTGCCCGCATTGCACTTGACATTTTCTTTTTTAATTAACCATAAAAATCGAACAATGCATAGTGGTTACGAGACCATCAGCGAGCGCTACAGCCCTAACCTTTTACATAAGATGAATTAAGCGTCAATATGTCTCGATTATGATTTTTCTGTATTATTAATATAATAAATCTCGTGTAAATCTGGACAAAGAAATGAGATATCGATTAAATATAATATTACGTACAGTTTATCGTTGAACATTGTGCAAAAATTAATTAATTATTCTTCAATAATTAATTTGCTTTATTTTGTGTTCAAACTGCTATAATCAGTATTCAATTTCTTTAATAAATCAGGTTCTCTTTGAAATTCAAGTTCTTATAATGTTATGAAGACATGACATGACCTGAACAAAGAGTCATTAAGCGAGGCTCTGACTAGTTAGCGAATTTCAAATATGCGGAACTAGAAATAAAAGTATCTAATGGCCTAACCTAGTATACAAGAGAAAATTTCTAGTAACCTCGCATGTGACATAAACAAACTTCAGTTGCATACCACAGACTATATACAAATGTACATACTAGATAAAAAGACAAGACCGAGACGGCATAAAAAATATATTATGAATTGTCGGAAGGTTCAGTATCCAAGTTAAGTATTCAATATTTAGAACTTTCAAACAATCCAAAATGAAATCAGCATACAATAGATCTAGTGCTGTTTGCGCGTGAGAATTCTTTAGGGATATGTAGAAATGCAAAATGAAATTATTAAAATGAAATTCCATATCAAATGATACATAGTAATAATTTTAAGTGTGAATAATACACGCAATGTTTGAGTTATGTATGATTGATGTGACAGTCGCAAGCCACAGTTGCAATCGCAAGTCTGTCCCTCGGTAGTATTCCACGGAGGAAGCAGCCCTATAATTAACTGTAATTGCGAAAGCCCAGATACTTTCGCGTAATGTAAAAAGCGGCTCACCTGCTCTGCATCTCCGGATTAGATATCACTACCGTGTCCATTGTTGCAGCTGACACGGCGGAAGCGGTATTAAAATTGGAATGAGAATTCAGTTTTTAGCAGCCCTAAAAGGTATTAATTCAAGTTTAAATAACCAAAGTGAAATTGTAAGTTCAAAGTTGTTATTAGATCTTTTAAAATTAGTTTTTTCACTTTCCTACTACATAAATATATAACTTATGATTGATAACTCGCCTGGAATGAGAGTAATCCCATTTGGATAATCATTTCCAATCGCTTCCAGCAGTTAAGTGGCACGCATTGGAATGGTAACAAATTTTCAAATGAATAGGTACTTAAAAATGCCTCTACACAACAATCGTTTGTTTTGATCACCAAAAGGAAATTGTCTCGGATTATTCGTAATAATAACACTTATTTTATAACGTATATTATTATATATAGATTAGGAAGTTGGTTTCGATTTCAAAAACTACCGGTTGAGCGTAGTAACAAAAGTTCTCGGGGAGTTATAATTAACTTTTTAAGTTGATAGCTACCATCAACATAATTGTCTAGTGTCTGTTTTCGTGCAGTAAAGCTTGGATAGTAATACCTACTGCCAAATTGTAACACTGCTAATTGTCTTGAACTAGTTCCTTATTGCCAAAAAACAGTTAAAAGATATCATTTCCCTATAGCATTGACCAGATCTATTACCATAGACAAATATAGGATTTTAATAGATGTAAAAATGACTAATGATTTTCAACGGAACTTAATTTAAAATTAAAATCTTTAACTTGATAAGATTGTCCTAATTTTGTTAATAAAATTGATTATTAGGTATATATGATAATTATTACTTTGTTAGTAAATTAAATAATTCGACGGAATACATAAAAAAGAGAGGAAAACTAATGGCAACTAAACTAAAATAGCTAACTATGATATACCTAGTATATGCAATCATCTCATGAGCATTTCGAACGCTCTGGTTGTGTTATAAAGACAAAACTTAACACGTAGATCGTTTCATTGGCGTTATAAACCACTTTTAGCTACAATTACGAAAAGTCTATTACCCGGCAATGGCGCCGTAATGAGTTCAAGTAAACGGAAGAACGTTACAAGATTAAGGATTAACTTTAATAAGATTTCTTAACAAATTAGGACAATGACCGTGTTGTTTACTGACACACGATACTTACTGTGCTCGTAAAAGATGAAATAAAAATTCATATCCGCTATAATTCGCGTTAAGAGATGAGGACTTCCAAGAGAGTTGCAAAAAAGTACTCCTTCAAAGCAATAAATGCATTTACCATTATAATTCATAACGACAATGACTCTTTAAGATTTGTTTGCTTGTTTGAGAAATTAAAGTTATAAATTAAAAATATGGTACAAGTATACATATAAATCAAATTATATTGTCTTGCGTTCATTGGAGAAACCCATGGCAGTTGTCTGATACAGGCTGATGATGTTAAGGATGATGTAGATTACAACGAATTACACACAAGTACATATTTCAAAAGGCTTTCAAAAAATTCTGTTTCCAATTAAGAAATTAAACTAAATCATAACCGATGCCAGACGAAATCTCTATTGCCTTCAAACTTGATTCAGTAATGTTCCGAAACCAAACATCGGTCGTAACTTTGGGCACGAACGATCGCTATAACTATTACGATTTCCACGTTATGGACAACAAACACGCTATTCACGAGATCATTGCAAATGTTCTCACAATAATAGTTTTCCAAGCGACTGGCTGACGAGACTTAACAATTATTAGGTACAACACTTCATTGTGTACATAACAATAAAAGCCTACCAAGAAATAATAGACAACATAACACTGAAGATAAAATCTCAATAATACATGAAGAAAGTGAAGAGATAGGTAGTTAAAGTTATCAACATTGAATGTATTGAATATTCTGATGACGTACAAAAACCATACACATATATATGTAACGTGTACTGTTGAATACTAGTTGTCCGTAACTGGACAAACTTGGAGCATTCTCAACTATGTTCCAATGATTATACGATACGAACGACTGTGAACCTGATTATGATAAGCAATTTTCGCCTGAGTTATGTTTAGTTTAAGCTTAGATATCAAATATTTTTTATTTACCGAGCCTAGCAAAAAAGGCAGACGAGTCACCGAATAGTAAGCGGTCATTTGCAAAAGCTGATGAATCGCTAATGCGCTGTCGGTTTTGAGGCAAAACCCTTTTACAAATTTCACTCGGAAGAATAATAGATCACTATTTATTATTTCGCTCAATGTACAGGCGCTGCGCCCAAAAGCAAGTACTACTTTCCATGAAAGAGAGATCTGAGATGCGAGAAAAGATTTTCAACGCAAAACAATACCCGCTTCTTTCAAACTACAGCACAATAAGCAGAACAATGTCCGAATACAATTAAGCGTTTCTACGAATTCGATGATTCATAATTATAATTTGATACGAGTGAAATAATTAAAAGTTTAGTAAACACGGTCATGGAGTCGGAACGTAGGGATCCTCGCGTGAAAATCATTTACACGCGTCCTGGCTGCATAATATTATAGAATCGTCTACACAGACATGTCTATACATCTGATAAGATTTTTAACGTTACCCCATTAAACCATTAAATCCATGCATCGAAGTGGTATAGTACATAAAAATACGTGATTATGTCAGGATAGTATGAATATGTTCCTAGTGTGAATAAATCAAGTTATAGACAACTTATGACAATCAAGTTATGACCTATTGCGGTTGTTTTATGACCTAAAACATTAAATCGTGTTTAAAATGTTGTCTTCAAAGTTATCACTGAAGTCATCACATTAGTCGATGTGGAAAATGAGGCGCGTGTAACGGAGGGTGGCACTTTCTCTCGTTTCGGCGGCCGCACTGCACTCCATTCGGGAGTACATTACGTCCTACTAGCTCCGTCACGCAAACAGCACATATATTCTTAATTTGTACGGAATAACACTTTCAAACTGTGTACGAATTGTAAATACGGTAATCACGTATTATTGCTATTACTAAAATTCCTCAACCATTCTAGGATCGATTCCACACCCCCCTCTTGGAGATCCTTCGATATTCTAAACTTAAAATATGACCACGTCGTATGGTTCGACTTCCCTCATCACTGATCTCCTTAACAAATTAGCTGGTAGGAATCTAGCAATACTGTATTCCAAAAAAAAAAATACTCTCATAAAACCTAGAGGTGTGTCATGCAGTAAAAATTTAAATCAAACTCTATGACAGTTGTCGCTTGTCAAAAGTTCATTGATACCTCGCATGCGTGGGATCAATGGTGATAATATGTAACCGATCACGATCTCTCTCACAGGTGATAACGACCGAAAAATAAAGGTCATTCTCCCATAAATCTGCCCCAACCGTATTCAGCGGCCTTCGCACCCGTTTCGCTTGTTGCACCTTTTGTTTCAACAGACATGCCGCGTAGGGCTATCGAATTAACATGTTTGGTAGGCGCGTACCTTTTAAAAACGAAGACCTTTTAAGGTGTAATGATAGCAATAATTAAAAATGAGAGAAAATATCACTTGCTATATTTATCGTTAAATTAAGAATTATAACTTTCAACATTTCAAAATCGATGCGTTGCAGATGATTATAAGTGTATAGAACGTCAGACATTTTGGTTTCGTAGTGGCAGCCCTGCACCGGACGCTGGTTTGTCACCGAAATATACGTCAACGACACCTCATGTCCATACATCCGGCGGTGCGAGGTCATTTTTTAATTGTTTTATGTAATTGACGTTATTGTTTTGCAAACCGATGCGTGTGAATGAACCTCTTGAACAACAGGTTGATGTAACGCGAAATTTGGAGCTTATTGCAAATTGCATTGCATGTCTTATTATTGCTTGTGAACTGCATTTTTATTGTACGATTTAAGATCTATTTTAGTTTCTGAAAAAGAAATATTCGAGAAAAACAACAAGACCTTTATTAATATATTATGAGATATGCTTGCATTTGTAACAATTTATATTTTTAAAACTAATACATTAAAAGCTACGGCATCACAGCCAGTGAAAGAAATCGTATTGTGTAATGATAAGAAATAGAAGTAAAATATCTTTTCCCCTTAATTAGTTTTAGATCAGTGATAATCAGCGTGACGCAACATTCGTAAGCATTTTCGTGCAACATCAAAGGCTACATTCTATACTAATAAAGTAATAGTAACTTGGATAGGCTGAAAGTCTGTATTTTTCATATTCGTATTTAATGCCGGCCTAGTGATATAAACAAACTAGTTATTGGTAAAATTAATAACCCCTTTATATTTTATTTGGGTAATATAAGTATATGTTGGTAATAATTTGATTTATTTGCTATTATTTAGTAGCCACGTACTTTGGAAAAATTTTACATTTTTTTAATTTGCCATTGTTTTCCATACTTCTAAGGGAGTGTAATATATAATGCGTAATGATTGAAAATTGAAAATTACCAAATCAACCAACTGTAAACGTCTTCAGTATGTAACTACGCTTTCCTAATGTTACAAAAGTTAAGATGCAAGATAAGATATGACCGGTTAACAAATAGTAAGCCTTTGACACGCACTGGTTCCCGTGCCTGGATGACCCACTGAGACAAGATTCACAGTCTTCATTAAACGTACAACGTACAACACTATTAATTGTCTACGTTGCTATATGCACTCACTATTTTGTTACTGACGAAATCAATACATATTATATTTAAAAAACCTTTGCATTTACAAAAAGCTTTGGAATTTAAAAAAAAAACGAGTAATTGTGCACTGCATGCATCAAAAACAAGTGCATTAAAATATTAAATCTATATTACACGGCTGTCCTACAATAGTACGTACCTGCAAATGCATATAAAATACAGCTCTTGCACTCGTAAACTGCAAATAAACTATTTAAAGTATAGGTGATAGCTGTAACACTGGTTCAGAGCAAACAGAAATCACGCAATATTTGGATATCCAATGCAAACGAACGATACGCCACCTTTCGAATTTGCGATAATTTTGTAATATTGTCACCAGCTTGTTTCAGATGGACGCGAACTCGATGGCACGTAAAGGAAATTAGCTCGTTTGCACAGTGTCGCGGTGTCAACACTTTCACCGGCGGTGCACGCGCAGACTTCCCACGGAGAAACCGTGCGAAGAAAAGTTCCGGGAAAATGTACCTCATTGTAACAAGGAAAAACAAGGTCCAATGCACCAGGTGAACACGCACCATGAACGCAAACGCGCGTTCCTCTCCACAGTTCCCGCCGCCAGTACGATTAAAACGAGCCCATAAATGCATCTTATTGCTTTTGTTTACGTTTCTTACGTGGTCACGAGTCGTCACCGCCAATAGACCGCCACGATTCCTCATTGATGGCCGATCAGAAATAGTTATAAGATTAAAGGAAGGCCCTGACACACCAGTGGGTAAGGAAATAGTTACATACCAACGAACGCCCGAAGTGACTCAACGGAAATTCTATTTGCAAACTAGCGACATTTTAGCGTATCTATGGAGAAATCCAGATACACCTTTAGATTAATTACAAAACGTCACATTTAATATTCATTACACATTTGTAAGAGGATATAAATTGCATTGCTGCATTGCTTTAAAAATACACGGCGGGTAATCGTCAATATTGATTCGTTTTGCAACTTTATTGAGTAACTGAATTCTTTGAAATTAAAAAAAAACTGTATTTGTCTATGATACCTTTTTCACTGAACATTTAAAGTAAAACTTTCCTTTACCATCTGGTACATGGAGTACATTTTATAATAAATACGTTTTTATAGGTAGTTTTTTGTAGGGTATTGAAATATTTCGATTTAGGATCCAGTGACGAATTAATTAGAGAAGTACAGCGAAGTACAGTTGAGGAACAAGAGAGAATAGGAACTGTTGCCATTAGGTCATTATAAAACGAAGGTAATGCTTCTCATTTTAGCAGCATAACTTTATAGCAGCTGGATGCGCGAAATGAATTAAAATACATATACATAGAGATACTATATTTGCGGATTTACTCTATAATGTTTACTATTACGGTATCTGTAGTTTAAACAAAGCTTTATGTCGAAGCCGTCAAGAGTAGAGCGACAGTCCGGAAATTGGCTTTAAGGGGAGCGTTGTTTCCACGACAACAGACACCCAACAGAGGGAAGCCCTACTGGCTACTTTCAATACCATGAAGGGGCTAACACAACGATTAGTCACTGGATCCATTTATGTTATAAGCAAACTTCCGCCTTTCTGTTTTTACTTTTTCCAAATAAAAATATGACTGAAAGATGTTTTAAACGATAAGAACTTAGAAATATATAGCTGTAATATTAGCAGTATAGTCAAGAAGTTAATAAATAAATACATATATGATAAGGATTTTTTTTTAATCACCAATACTTTGCAACTATAGGCGCAGTCTGAGTTTCAGTAATAGATAATGGGTAATGAGATACCTAAATGTAATTATAGCACATTGTTCCAGGAAGCCTTATTTACCGACTCAGGGGCGTTGACCCCGACGGAGATACGCTTACATTTGGTATCAAGGATCAAGTCGGAAGTGATATACTAAGACTAGAAGCCATTTCGTCCAACGAAGCTAATATTTATTTAGTTAAAGAATTAGATAGAGAGGTATGTACAAGATAAACTTCTATGATTTACTTATATCATAATGTAAATAGAGACCTGCTTAAAAAACGTAAAGTATAGATTAAATAATGAAATCATATCAAGAACGTCATTTACTTTTTAAAACTAGTTTATTACAAATATTATATGAATAACAAGGCCAATTTATAATTAACTACCATAGTTTAATGGATGTTCAGTCAACTCACATTTTTATCGAAAATGAGGGTACCTATTTAAGTTTTTGTACTGACTACATTTTTTAGATCCGTGATGAATATTCCTTTGTCTTGACGTTGACTGATGGACATCTGGGGGAGGGCAACTTCATCACGCAAAGTTTTTTACTATTAGTAGAAGATGTAAACGACAACGAGCCAGTGTTCAAACCTTACCCCTCAGCCATTATTGTAAAAGAAGATGCGCCTCCAGGTGTTCTACTTACTGTGGAAGCTACTGATCTGGATGAAGGAGCCTATGGTCAGGTAAACGGATTCACTTATCATTGAATTACATTTTTGTTTCCTTGTAGCTTCTAATTTTTTTTTTTAATTGGAATAAACAACGAACGAAGGTAAGTTGGAGAGGGGAGGGAAAGGACAGCGTCAGTATAAACAAAATAAACAAATGTCAAGTTATAGCTGTCATATCTGCCAAATGAAATAAACATGTTTTTTTGGTGTGAGTATACTTGATGTTCTATAATAAAAACTCGTATTTTAGGTGTTATACCATTTGCAAGAAGTTGACGGTGACGTAAGTAGCTTCAGTGTGCAAACTGTTAACGGAAAAGGCGTAGTTCGAGTCACAAATCGGTTGGACTATGAACGCAAGTCTCTTTATCAGCTACGGATTCTAGCCGTTGATCGGGCAAACCAAGGCAGAGTGAACACTGGGACCGCTGCTATCCTAGTCAAGGTGCAGGACGTAGAGGATCAGCCACCTGAATTTGTTGTCGCAAGTCCTGTTACAAGAATAAGCGAAGATGCAGCTGTTGGAACTTCTGTATTGCAAGGTTTGTCTACTTAGTAAAAAATTTTTGATGCTCAACTAACGAACTGTTTAGACTGTAATTCAACCTAATATAATATAGATGCTATGTAATTATTTTAAATTGACAACCGATGTGGTATTACATTTTAATTGAAAGCAAATGCTTGAAAGTTTAAAAAAAATGTCGTAATTATTACATTCGGCATTATTGTATTTCAAATAAAAATCGAAAAAATAGTGCTCCAAAATACAGGATACTCAAAAAAACAAAATGTGTTCTAAATGTTGTCATTAATAAATAGATTATCATTGAAAATAAATTTATTTTACAGTACGAGCGATCGATGGAGACCGAGGCATTAATAACCGCATATCCTACAGTATCATTTCGGGTGGAGAAGAGCACTTTGATATCGACAGCAGTTCAGGAATTGTTTACACCGTCACTCCATTGGACAGAGAAGAGCCTCAGAACAGCAATGGAGCCTATATCTTGGAGATTTTGGTTGGTTTACGTTACAAGTTTCTTATGTGAAGAGAGTACCAAGCAAGCACAAGTGGCCTCTGGACCCATAAATATATGTAATCAACTTCTAATAGGAATGTAGAAATGGGATTGTTAGTGTGAATCAGTCTAGTTAGCAATCAATGTTACATACAATAGAGACAATACAGACATAATTAATTATTTTCAATGTTATTAATTTTAACCGGTTCAAATACAATGTCGAAATCCTATTTGTTAAGTTTATGATTGTTTATACCTCAGATCATTTTACAATTACAGAGATCTAAATTTTAAAAATCACATTTTATATTGACTTCATTTTACAGGCTACAGAAGAATCTCATATGGTATCACCACTGCCGAGTGCAACGACTGAGGTGACCGTAATAATAACAGATGTCAATGATGAAACACCAAGATTCCGAAGCGAGAAGTACATTGGAGAGGTGTTGGAAAATGCACAACAGAATACACCTATTACGTTTCTTCAGGATGCCATACCGGAAGTTTTTGACTATGACCAGGTAAAAGAAAAGCTTTGTTTAATTGGATATGAAGATACTTTTTTTTTACTACAAATTTAACTTACAAAAGAAGTATTTTAAATTGCCAGTCTCTTATTGACATCTGCAACAAACCTCAATCGTAACATTTAAAACATAGTTTGGTTGAGTTGGATATATACCAATGCTACTGTTGCATTAAACGAGAGTTTGATAATAACGACTATGATATGCGAGTGTGGATGGTTGTAGGCGCCGAGGGAGACCTAGACTGTCCTATCTCGACCAAATAGGTCAGGTACTGTCTGACGGAGGAGTCAAGAGTCTCCGAAACCGTGAGAGAGTGATGAATGTAGACGAAGCGTGTCAGGTTTGGAAGGACAGCGATATTTGGCACTCGGTGCTTTCTGCCTGCCCCATTAGGGACCTGGCGTGACAGTATGTTGTTGTTGTGTATGATAATAAAGTAGGAAATAAAGCCACAATACAAGGTGGTCAGGATCACAGTTGATAATAGGTCAGTCGAATTTAAACCTTTTTATATATTTCAGGGCAAAAATGGGACATTTGAGCTGTACCTTGTTGGTGATAATGGAGTATTTGATGTAACACCCTTTAAGGGCATAAATGAGGCTTCATTTCTGATCAGAGTCAATGATCCAATTTCAATGGACTATGAAACAATCACTGTTATGAACTTCACCCTGGTCGCCAAAGAAATTGTTGCTAATAACCCTAAAATGAGGTGAGCAGTGATTTTAATATATAGTTTAGTACTAATACTTCCCTTTATTTCAATATCACTTGCTTATAATGTTGAAGGAAAATATTGTGAGGAAACCTGAACAGAACACCTTAGAGATAAAAGTATACAATATTTTGTGAGATGTGTGAAGTCTGCCAACCTGCACTTGGCCTGCGTGGTAGATTATGGTCTAAATCCCTCTCGCTATGGGAGGAGACCCGGTCCAGCAGTGGACCAATAAAAAGAGTGGAAACAACAAACTTCCCTTTAACCTGGTCATCTGTCCTATATACTAGTTCACTAGTTTGATTGCTTGATATGAATTTATCTTGCCTTTTCATGAAATTTCTGTTCTGAAATAAATAATATTATGAAAATACACAATACCCCATGGTTCCATAAAGACCTTAGGCTGCTAACAATCTCCAAATTAATTAAAGTGCGATTTACTACTAGATTTTCTTCTTATTAAATCATATATGCATTCTTTACCTGTTCCTTTCAGTACAGTACCAGTAACAGTGCATATAAAAGATGAAAATGACAACTTCCCTGAGTTCACCGAGTCCTTATATACTGTGTTAATACCAGAGAACTGTGGGGTGGGGACCACAGTCGCCTGGGTGCAAGCTATCGATCAGGATTCAGATAATTATGGTACCAGAGGGATCAGATATACCAACCTCAGTGGGAGTATAGCGCATCTGTAAGTATATAAACTAGGCAATATAGTATAAGGTGTTGGAATTTTCTTGTTTGAGCGTCTCCTCCAACTAATGATGGTTGGTTATCAGTTGTTGTAATCTGTCTCTACCTTAAGCAAGATTCTACAGATGTTACAACTCTACTTTTGAATTATATGAGATTGTGAGTAAAAGAACGAGTATTGTATTTATTGGAATAAAAAATGTATTATTCGTTTTGAATTTAGAATCACCAGTTGCACAGAATCTGTTTTCTCTGTAAATCTGCAGTGCACAGATTTTCACAGAACCTACATATTATCAGTAACAGCTGACATAATCATAATGGTCTTAACATACTTCTTGGGAGATTCTAGATTGAACACATTGAATGGTATTGAAATACTATATCATTACATAGTTGATTTACGTGAAAATGACTTGAACACAACTTAATTTCAGATTGAATCTCAATCCAATATCGGGCGTAATTACTGTGAAACAGGCTGGCGATGGAAGTTTTGACCGAGAGCAAGTGTCTAGACACTATCTCACCGTTGAAGCTCGAGATGACCAGGTATAGTTTTATGCATTCATAACTTATAAAACGTAACATCACGCCTGTAATCCCCTATGGGGTAGGCAGAGGAGTGTAGTACACCCCCACAATTCACCAGTTACGTTTAAGTCCCACTATGGAATAGGTGGTGAG
>DWDX01001569.1:0-18135 GCA_018245675.1 Agara michaeli | reverse complement strand
CTGATATTTAATATCATCATTAAGGTTAGAGGTGAGTGCGAGGGATTCCAACCGCAGACTGCTGGAGAGGAAGACAGAATTTTAAACCATTTATCAATTCTCTATCGAGATAATAAAATATGACATGGATTTTCGGATGTATTTAAAATATATAATGATATACATATAAGACAGTAAAATTAATGAGATATTTTAAAATTCCATTAGGTACAGATGCTTAATGTGAACAATATTGTTTCTTATTAAAAATCATTCGCCAAAAGCTATGAATTAAATGGTGTCAACAACTCATCGTTTAAAAGTAACGGGCTTAGAACTAGATGGGTACAATAATTATGACTGGAATAGTCATAAATCCATGTCAAGTGGGTGCGCTTCGTTTTGGCGAAGTTGTAAATCACTGCCTAAAACCGAACAGTAACCGATTAAGGCCCGTTCGTAATTTGACTACAAACGAATGACGCGACTGTACTTCGAAATTGAAATTGCTGGGCACATTGGAGTAACGGTCATTACTGTGATCGTAAATAAAGTGACATCAATTCATATCGCTATCTAAATTGTCGACATTTTTATTGCATTTTGCATGTCATTCTGCTCGCGAGTCAGTGGAAAGGTTTACTATAGATTAGACAAGTATGGCAGGTTAAACATTAAATTATATTCAGGATTGTTTATTAGTAATTTATTTAAGAAATACTATAATGGCAAGGTTCAGGAGGTAGAAGTCATTTTCGATTCAATTCCTTGTGCTAGAGGCTTTTTACTTTTTTAATATTATTTGAGACGTCATTCGTAAAGTCTAAGTAATATAAAAAAAGGAAAAAGCATGGACATTAGTTCAATAGGAATTTTCATTTTATACAAATTTCATATGACAGCAGGGGCGCTGGTGGCTTATTATGTAATCATGTAATTGTAAGACAGGATTTTTTTAGTATTATTTTTTAATTGTATCATACATAGGCTTGTATTTCACTGCGAGCTGATATCGACGCCCAACACATAAGAATATTTTTTCCGAACGGAAAAGGAACAGAGGAGATATTAACAAATGTCGGTATTGCGTACAACACTGTTCTCAGTAGCGATGTGTAATTAATTCCCTTTCGTACAAATAAAAGTAAGCAGTAGCAAGAATTTCGCAGCTCTACAAAAATAAATACGTTATAACTAAACTTGATGAACTTGTAAACGTTGAAACAGTTTTTTTCTTAAACAAATTTTTTATTGATTTTACCTCTCACATTGAACCGTTCAAAGATAGAAACAATTATGCAGTTTTTCTTACGGACCATATTAAAACGGGTATTTATTGCGTAAGTTAATTCGTAATCGTCGTGGTTGTGTCTTTTAGAGATGTTATCTGGCGAGGACAAGAAAATGACGAAAAAGGCTGCTAAAAGTCTCGCATTGATTAGCCTACATCGGCGTTTCATTATTCAGTGAGGCGCCAATAATCAGCTCTCGAGGCATGCGAGACGATCGCCGTAAATAGACGCATTAACCTGCCAGCCCACCGCCGACCACAGACTCACCAACTAACCCACATAGCCCTAAGAATATACGAATATGCCATAAAAAAATATGTGGATTTTACTACTCTCGCCATTCGCATTTCTTACACTTTATGAGATTCAGCAGCCGAGACAAGAATATTACCTCCCAACGACCTTAACTGACGTGCGCTTTTTTTATATTAGGGATGAACATCTCGATAAGCAAGCGGTTGCATGGTTAGACTTATTTTATTTATTATTAAGTATATATTCGGTTGCATAACAATGTGCGAAGTTTAATTGGTTCGAGCATTCGCGATCCGAATATCAACGACCTAGTTAGGTACAATTAGGAATTTTCTAACACGACGCGTTCTCTATAAGGGTCTTCCTCATTAGGCGTTTACAAGGCGCAATGCTACTGTCGCACGTTGGCCGGGATCGTCCTATTAAATATTCATTGGATAGCAAATCGTAAATGAGAACTGCTTTTATGGCCTATTTTAATATGAAAACCCAGTTAAAAATTATCGTGCACGCCCTGTAACAATGTAATAAAATCGATCCAGTCGCAATCGTTCGGCTAACTTTAACTATAAAAATGCAAAAAAATCAACAACATGCGTTTTATCAAGTATGAAAATAAATTAAACGGCTAAGTGCGAGTCCAGTGCACAGGGAGTATAATAAACATGGCTGACATTTCTATGATAAAATTATATACCTCATATGACTTATAAATTAATAAGTTTCACTCGACACAAGCTATTGCGAATGTTGTATTAAAAATTATTAACAACTACATGACGTACGTACCTCGCGCGTACCTCTAGACAGTCCGTATCGCTTCGCTTCTTTCGCGTTCAAACAACCAGCCGAATACATCATGAGGGATTTCAGATACGTGGTGGTAACTTATTCATTTATTCTAAAAACTGATAAAAAACATATATTCTTAAACCATACACGGAGACACTGACGAACCTTTTGTGGACGATAATTTAAACGTTTGTCTTGTTGTCTAATCGTGTGCAAACATTAACATTTGGTAATTGAGAATAATAAAATATTATTTTCTTAATGTATTGCACTAATATAACAGCGGCAATAGCAGCAATGCATTGAACTTGGTACGATTACATGACCGCGAATGTGTCCGGAATTTTTATGAGGTTTGTACTCGTAAGGCATAATTGTAAAGGTAATACATTTGTATTTCATATAAAGCTTATATTCTACCTGTGAAAGCAAAACTTTTATCGTAAATAAGTCAGAAGACGCAAATTGGAAGGCAGATTTTAAGAGGGTACGAAAATATTTCAACATTGGCGCGTGGGCCCCTAAAACTCGTGTTCAATAATAACTTCGATACACCTACTTAAGGTATGGGGGTAGAGCGTTCAATTGTGAATAAAAAAATTGAACGAGCGTGAGTAAACTCGTCCCGTAACAGCGAATGCGAGGGCTGTCGTTGAGAGCGATTTATCACCTGGCAGATCAGTGTGGGGCGGTAGTGTCTGTTGATGGAGTGGGATAGAGCGATAGATTGTATTATAGGTAAGAGAGAAACGAACGCGATGGTTGCTGAGCCAGGCGGCAAGGACGCAGCGCAAGGCCACTCACGTGTCGTTAGCCCGCATCGTTCTGCCCCCGGTCTTCGGGACCCCTGTCATGTGATACGCCAATCAAACACTGGTGACAGCTTCACATTTAACATGACTGGACGCGTGGGGTGATCGCATATTTATTGCATAATGAATTTTGTAACCCCATACTTTCTTTTTCGCTTCATCATTGTACTATACGTATATGTAGTAGTAATATACAGATGAAATAATGTAATTATATTAAAATTGATATTATCACTGTTATCAAAAACTTTCTAATTCGATGTAATGAAAATAACGATACTAATTTTAAAACCCAAAAAAACTTGTACCTATTCGCAATATTTTTATGTAGGCCTCTGGTCCTGACACTATTTTTAGGCAGTATCCGAGGAATGGCAACGTTCTTAACATATTTTATATTCAGTACGCAAGTTTCGTTGTTTCTTTTTCAGTATATACATAGCGATGAGATTTTTAAAATCATGGCGGGTACCAAATATTTCATTGGAGGACTGTGGAATTCGAACCATCGATCTTATCAACACTTCTCTCTTCTTAGCCTGGGTTGGGTAACTGGAGGCAAATTTAGCAGACGCTTTACAGAGCGTATTAAGTAGCCGCATTTTATTGTTATCAATAGTTACATCGTACGACTCCTTTAGACACATTTTTTTCAATCTTAAGTACCTACTTCAGATAAGATGAAAATGTACAATTATAACAAAGAAACATTTAGCAATGTTACACATCATCTTAATGCCCTCCCGTCAAAAACAATGCAGTTAAAAAGTCGTATACGAATATGTGTTGTAGGAAATACTTGACTATATTGTTCAAAACAATGTATATCGAAATGTGCGAACATGGACTATAGCAATAATAAAATACATTCATATGAATATTAGCCACTGAGCCATAACAACTGATCGTAATAATAAGGAATCAAATGGTCTCGTTACCCTCTTTCAATATGTAATCTGTTGTACGTCAATATTGACACTGATTTTTTTATGAGTAATACTAAAAGTACTCCATTGATGCCGTTAGAGGAAAGAAACTTGACCGTGGACCATACGGTGATAAAAAACTATACAATAGTTTTTGTATACTTTTCTATTTATGACTCGACAGTCTTCCGTGACCCTAGTTTTTGAGTAAACACTCGTCAGTCGCAGTTCGTGTCTCGATGACAACAAAATCGTGGGCTCTATATAGAACGATCAAAGCATTTTTATTGTATACACTTTAATAGGTCAAGCTACGTGCTCTTTTGTTGCATCTGGAGCCTCCCGCATGAGAATTACTTGAAAAAAAAAAATTCAACACTGCACCAAGTCTTTAAATACGAAAGTCACGAGCACGGTTGTTAAGTGATTTTTTTTTGGAGTTAATGTCACCGGTTGACCTATTACCTACATTGTTGTGATAGATCGCAATATTCGCGATAAATGTGATAAATGCGGCGATTTGTGGTGTAAAAAAAATGCAACATAATGTTTCATGTCGCTTATTTAAGTTTGTTATAATGAAAGCCTTTAGAGTTATAGAAGCATACACGGAGAATGACCGGCGTATCGAAAGTTATAAAGGATTAATTGGGCCGTGAATAGTGTAACGTACGTATGAATAGATCGATAATTTTTGCCTAGTTTTTTTTTTTAAGATCCAGTTTTATTTTACAGCTTGCAATTTATTTTGATTCTACAATCGAGTTCAAATGAATTTTTGCACCAACGGAATTCGCGACGATAATTAAGAGAATGTAGATGTGATAAATAAATATATATGTATAGGTATAGGTAAAAATAAATTTTGAACAGTAATTACATTACTACATTTTGAGAACATTATGAGTTCCCGAGTATTGAGAATATATCCATTTATACATTTATATATACATTTTGTTATACCCTTATAAACTGATGATCTTTTATTACTTTGTATACCCACTGAACAGGACTTACTCATTAAAAAGAATTTTATACCATGAACAGTTTATCCGGGTTATAAAGAATAAGTGTTATGAGAACATATCTAGTAATTTTAACATAAAACAAATATACACACACACAACCTTTGACTTTTGACTAACCTGTTGGTTCACAGGTTAATGACATTGTCCGCTGGGGGGGTTCAACCAGGACAACTAGGTCTGTGTTGAGCACGACTGTATCTTCTGCATCTGGATGTAAAACGTATATACATGTATGTACATATATGTATACGTATACATGTTCGGATGTGAAGGGTGTTGTTGTAGGTTTAACTTATTTAGATACGGCTATCTCAGTCCTGAAGCGTGGCAAGTGCACTGTACCTACGTCTCGAAATGTACAATACCCTAAAATTAAATATTCTTTGTTTGTGATAGCTGACAGTTCATTTTCTATTTACTACTCTTAAGAAATTAACGATTTGAATACTTTTATCTCCCTTTCTTCCTCTTACGAATAAATAAAAAAATACATGAAAGTTTTATTTTAAGTTTAGTATTGGATGATAGCGCAATTTAATTTGCCACCCTGTCGAAGTCACGAGTAAACAGTTGTGTATAAGTTTATACTCGTAGTATCAACACTAGTTACTTATTTTCCTTTTATATTTTTGATCACGAAATGGCTTTACTACATATATGTTGGGACAGCAAAATTATATAGAAACGGTGTATGGTTTAAATGCAAATTGAAAAGTTAATTGCGTCGTCACGTCACAAGTCGTAAAACGGTCTCAAAGAGAATATTATATATAAATGAAAATAAAAGGCGACAATTTTCATTTCCATGCAATGTTAAGCAGCCGTTCGAGTAGTAAATATGCCGTTAACAATAAAAGAACTGTAGGAAGGTGCGACGATGCCCAGCGACGGACCGAGTCTCGTCACCCATTGCATAGGCAGTAAAATAAACTCTCAGCTGTCTCCTGTGCGCTCTATATTCTTGGAATTTACAGAAGGATTTATAGTTGACAGCTATTGAGTTGCAATAAACTTTAAAAGTAAAACCCCGTCCCCTCTGAATTTCCATATACTAAACGAAAAAAAATTTTTTTTTTTTAAACTAACACGACAATATTAACAATAACAAATTTCAATAAAAACTTGCCATTTTTGCAGTTTGCATTATAAACCTGTTTTAGTCAAACTATGAAAAAAGTCAAGGAGGTCAGGTGAGGTTGACTGTTTATTTAACAGTACGTCTAATATTGCCTTACAATCGCTCTAACTCTTAATGCCAATAAAATTTTATATTGAACGTATTTATTCAGATCTCTATCTTCAATTAGCCTTGTCTTATTGTTTGCGGCTCAATTTAATCAAAAACGTGGGAAAAGTGGGATATTTATAATTTTACCATTAAAATTCATAGCACGATAAATATGTTTCAATATTACCTAAACAGTTGAAAAGATTTGTCTCTTTTTGGTCGAGTATATTTGTAATATTGGTTTAAGTACCACTTGCTGCTCGTACTATAAGCAAGTTTTTCTATATGAAAAGCTATGTATACAAATAGGAAAAAGACGAAACAGTTCAGTACCTTTTTTCTCCTCCTTTTGTCAACCGTTTTTATATCTTTTGTTTGGTACATGTTGACGAGCTGCAGTGTTGTCAACAAAAAAAAAATATAGCAATAAGAGTAGAATAAATTTTCCTTTTTCCTCAATTGTATAGTCCAATTTCCACTAGTATTTATTAAAAGCGTTCAATAAACATTTAAATTCAATAAGCTTTTGATATAACCATCGTTCATCATTATATTTCATTAGTAAATCAATCGATGCAGACATTTGCATGTAATCTGGCGGTGACAAAATAAACGTTCCCCGAAGGTGAGTCACGCTTAATCCAGCCCAACGAGTTTGCCTTTTATTATCTCAATCTTTATTAATAAATTCATATCGTTTAGCTATAATTGGAACTCGAGCTAAGACACGCATATTACTGACTGTAGCTAGTTAGCATCAATAGTAAGCGCGTATTGTTTTAAAATCCCGTTCTATCCACATGATACTAAGAATAGACATTCAACTTAGGTTTATTACAGTTTACGATTAAAAATACTGCAACAGGTGACTATCAAATAAGGCCTACGAGAGATGCTGAATTTTAAAACAGGTTCGATTAAAATTCATCGGTAAAATATTTGAGTCTTGCGTTCGTGTTTATAGACAGAATATTGACCTCAGATCGAGGTGGATGGCATATGATCGATGGTGAAATAGAATTGAATTTAGTTTGTGCTTTAGCAAGTATCATCATTATAAGAGAAAATAGAATATACAGAAAATAGATCGACCACGTAACTTTTATCTTTCTTTTACCAGGACGGAAACAATCAATTTACTGTCAAGTTACTGTAAAGATACCATGGAGTGGAGCCATAGTTGCTATTAATTACTTAAATTCACTTAAATACGCAAAAAAATAAACGACATAACGACCAGTGCGATAGTTAAATATGAAATTTAGAAGCAACACCATTAAATCGTGAAGTGATACACAAAACGAATAAGAGATAAACAGAGTTAGGAGCGCCAGATATAATCAGAATATTCAGACAGCACAAAGCGGTCGATGTAAGCAAAAGTGTGGCGCCCGATCGACAGCCTTCTATTTCTATTTATTTATATTGAAAGATGAGTGTACTGAATGGCAAAGAGGAGAACTTTTTTACTTACGCTCCAGCGAGTCATGCAAATGGTCTTTAATGCATAACAGCATGAGGCCTCCGTTGGCAGCGCGGATTAACGAGCCGGTACTAATAAAAATATATCAAGCGCATTCATTCGTATGTAGAGTACTCTCATTACGGACAGCTTCAGCTCCACTTGTCGATATCAATGAGATGTTATTCAAGTCTCGTCTGATACCATTGTTCGGGCACCGTTGTTCGCACTGATTCGTTTTCCATTTCTTCAGCGGCGATGATCGCGCCAATAGACTGTATGTGTATGTAGGTATGTGTAATAAGTACTTTTTTAGTGTGAATGACATGATTACTTGATCGGTCTGCTCAACATTGAGGTACGAGGGCGTGGGGTTAGATAGACGATAACGGGCATTGGCGCCGAAGCAACAAGCTTCTCATTAAGTCGATCAATGCAAGAATCAAACGTTGTACGGATTTCCATTGGCGAATTAATTTGGCGGACGCGAGATCGAGTAACGGTGCTGGCGTGCCATTGACATTTGTCAGAGGTGTTCGGTGCGCAACGTTCGCGTCGCCGCTGCCGCGTTGTGCGTGTCGTCGCCGGTCGCGCTGCCCATCGTACATACCTACACTACAATATTAATTTCACGGGACTATATATCGTCCGACTTTGGATTTGTTTCGCCTTACTTCGTTATTACTTATAATATTGCTCTCGAATATAGAACTGTGTACGTTTCTAATGTGGTTACACTGTATCGAAGTAACGTTTCATTAAATAACTAAACCGCACGTCTTGCCAGTAATGAATGAGTCGACGTTATTACCACAAAGTTCGGTTAGCGGTTTTTTGCCCACCGCTCTCCTTATAGATTGATTTCTATTATTACCCAGCACAGAAATTGTGAACAATATTGGGTGTGGTAATTGGTACGTGCAGACTTTCAACCTGCATTTGGAATTTTTCTTTTAATTCAATAGATCGTCATGCAATTAATG
This sequence comes from Agara michaeli, assembly GCA_018245675.1. Lineage (NCBI taxonomy): Eukaryota > Metazoa > Arthropoda > Insecta > Lepidoptera > Hesperiidae > Agara > Agara michaeli. The sequence goes on along the minus strand of DWDX01001569.1, from coordinate 9,378 downwards.
TACACGTATATATTAAAACTTATTGTGAACATATTCAGATAACCGTGCAAAGAATATTGCTAAAACAAATAACATATTTTTAGCATTATTTTGAACATACTTTACAACTATATTGATATTGAATAATGAAGACGACACGTTTAGTAGCATCTCAATAAATATGATTCGAATAAAAAACGAGCTAACGATTCTTTTCATATATGTAGATACTTGTCACAAAAACCTCACAGCCATCTTTGGTGCGATGATTCATTATTTTAAAATCAAACAAAGTGAGTCGAAATTACCATTCAGGTGTCCACTTATGTGAAAATGAGTAATTATGCTAATCATATATTTTTTTAGCAGGTAAAGTTTAGTATTGAAATTTGCATAGAAATTGAATTCTATGTATTTTCCTCCATGTAGGAATCTAGGTTTTTATGTTTTTCTCTGTAGCTCGTGATCATAATACCGGTGCGTTCCGTTGTGAAATCGTAGAGTCCTTCAACAGCGCTGAGGAAGGTCCCTGATAGAGTTTAGTGGGTACACATCCTACATAATGTAGTGTCTCTCCCAAGGCACCGAGGTACCTTTTAAAGGTTTCCTCACCTTCGTCAAAAAAGGTGTCTAAGTATTCGGTAATACCTACATATTAGTATTCTGTATGAAAATTGGAATTTTGGTTGTTATTTATTACTTGAATTTCTATATTTGCAAAAATTATTATTTTTATATTCAAACATTTATACTTAAAAGTACTAAAATTACAAGAAATCAGTAAATGTACGTACGGCGGGCACACTAATGTCGCGAATGACAGTGAGCTGACGTATAAAATGACGTAAATAATCTCAACTCAATATTAAAATCATGAAGTCATGATAAAAATTGAGTGTGTTAGAAAAAAAATATTTATTTTTGACTAAAGCTAATTAATTACTATGTTACGCGCTTCATGTTGAAATTGAATTATAAGTGCATGAGACATAAAATAAACAAAAATTAATAATACACGTGAAGTTGATTCATTGTATATATCAATATTGATTATATTGTTACTTAGTATTTCACGCTTTAGCGGCCTTATTCTACGAGTACATCACCACATTATTGCCGGTAATATTCAATTTATAGCAACAGGTACTGGTAATATATTATCATTAGCCGAGAGAGATGCATACAAAGCGGTGCCAAAACGATTGCTTCTATGGGCATAAATACATGAATGTTAATTGCGAAAACAGTAAACTGAATAAGCTATTCAACACTTTAGACAGAGTTAGAGGCCAGAAATTATTGGAAAGTCTTTATAGTATAAATCTCTTTTACTATTCGACGGGTTGGGGAAATATAAATGCTTTATTCATAGCGATGATAACGGTCACACTTTCCCGTTGGTAAATAGATATATAATACACATCGAGCGTCGTCATGTTACACGCTAGTACCAAAATATATAATTAGTCTTTCCCTATATTGCGGTTGTTAACCTTTTTTGTATTAATTGCATCGAAACCAAAAGTTATATTCGTATCTCCCCGTATTCTAGTCTTCTGGTACGCATACCGACTGTTTTTAGAATAACAGGTGCAAAAAGCACATACGATAAGACACGAGGCGTTTAATTTGTCAGGGATAGGCGACGTAATTCAGGATTAATTTCACTTAGGTTTTCGGTGTACTCACTATGGATCATACAGATGTTGGAAATTTATATTTGTCATTGAACAATGAAGTTTATAGGCTGGAGTGACCATTTGTCATAAGGTGACTTTCACATTCGCTACTACTATTACATAAAAAAATAGCAGTTTAACTTGTGCATGGTGTATCAGTCTTGTTTTGATTGCATTTTATGATACGTGTACAAAATAAAAAGCTGACGGGCGGACAGCGATATTCACCGCGAAAACCATCTGCTGTTCTAAAGTTGTTTTCGTTAAGTAATAAACATGGAATATAAGGTGTTGTCCACAGAGTATAATTGAACCTCTTTGGATGGGATGCAGTCTGGCAGCTTCTAGATGGCTAATTAAAAGTGAATGTCGTAAAACGTGCAGACAACTGGGACTACACGAATTAATGAATTTCTGATGATTTTTTCATATTTCCCCAAGATTAAAAATTCCTCAGTGTTCTAAATATAGTATACATACTAGTAAGTTCATTAAAATCTTCAAGTTACAAGTGAAAACGTTTTAATTGTAATTGACTTCAAAGAACAGTAATCGGTAGATAATAGTGGTTGATGACTTGTTTTTGTAATTTACATAGTTTTCGCAATGAGGTTGTCAAATTTGATATATCTTCAGCCGCTGACACAAATATAATATGTGAATGTATCCTGTGTATAAAATACATTCGTGTAAGAAGCTATTACATCCCTGTATAAGTCATAGAAATCTAAAATTAAAAATATACTGAAATAAATTGAAGGGCGCATTCATTGAAATGCCAATCTTGTCTTAATGGATATATGCATTGTTGAGAATATTTCTTATCTTAGAACCTCGTAGGTTTTTTTACGAAATAAACAGTCACACAGCACTTATTACTGAAACGGTCATTCCCTGTTAGAATGCCGAGTCAGTTTTATGGTTTTTGATTCGAATAGCATCTCGATGCAATTATATTACAATTGGATTGACATTAAAATTAATATCTACAAAAATGCAAAACGGTGATCATATTTAATTTAGGAATCATTACTGGTGTACACTTGCACATTGATATAAACCCTTAAGGCTTTATTGAATATGCGTGACTCGCAACTTTTTCTGGCTGCGGCTGGCGTCTGTCCTGCGATACTTCACGCTTTCTTTTATTTTCGTGTCAAGCTCAACTGCATGCGGATTAGTGTCAGCACTGCGGTTATTGTCACATACGAGCGACACTCCAACGAAAGGAAATCTACGAGCACGCTGAGCGAAAACTTCGGCCGCTGCGATAAATACAAATAAAACTTTACTTTACAGGGTGCTGGTAAGCGTCAAAGTGATTGACGTCAATAAGTAATAAATAATATTACATGTCGATACCGCCCCGACAGGATTGATGTATGGCGTGCAGCGCGTAGCGAAGCATGGTAGCGTAATTACAAAATTGTGTTGTAATTAATTGATTTTAAACAAAAACAATACATGTATACATAAATTACACGTAAAGAGAAAATAATAGTATTGCGACGGGCATGCAGCTGGCGTGCTTTTATGTTATTGAAATTTGTCAATATCATACAGAAAAGTGTGAGTATAATTTTCGAAAAAAATATTCGTGTTTTATTCGGTTAAAGAACGGTTTTTTTCCCCGTTTACAACATAGACATTAGACAGCATTATTTTTTCGTTACTTGTTGATTTTGAGTTAACATTTCGAGATACTTGAGAACATATACAAAAATATGTAGATCATATCTTTTAAAACCAGTGATAACTCGCTTCAGGTGTTATATAAGTATCAGTACAGATAGGAACTCAAAAGTAGGCAATGGACCCGGTAGCCTTGGCGCTCTACATTTCGTTCCGCGAATCACCTGCACTTAAGACGTCTGTGTCCAAGAAAATGGCCTGTGAAAAATGGAAAGTGGAGTAAATTTGTCTAGCGCAGTATGTTAGTGTCCGAACAATAACGGTACTGGCTACTCGTATATACTTCAATAACGCCGAGTGCAAGCAGGAAATGACATGCTAAACAAATAAAATAACCGACCGTGAGAATCGCAACTAAGGCGCTACGGATAATATCTCTCTCTCTCGTTATAATCGCGATAAATCATTTGCCGCGCGGTTGAACGCAGACATTGTTATTATGGCATTTAAACATGTCTTAATTTGAGTCCATTACAGATTTGTACAACCTTTATATATAACACCACATATGTTACGATGCTCACTGCAGTATTAATAATGATAATTATTAGAAAGATCATGAACACATAAACACCGTTATTTTCGGCTATTACTAAAGGCAACATCGTGACATTGCAGTCACCGCTTTTTAAAATGTCTATGATAACATATTTATTAAATTAAAATAGTTTTATCAGTATCGACTATAAAACTTTACAGTTGGTGTGTAACGATTTAAATTCAGTAACGTTGTTCAAAAGAAAGCGACAGAAAAATATTACGAAGCCATAATGATTTATTTCATTATTGCACTTATGATTTTCGTAAATAGAAAACGTGCGAGCATCATAGGTGGTCATGAATGTATGACCTCGTTTAGAAGCGCGTCCTTGTAGTTGCATCGACTTGTAAGCGGCTTATTCACTTCACATTGCACTTTCTAAAATTTCTTTACGTATGTGTGTTAAAAGGTTATGTCATTACTTACGGTGCAGAAATGCGGCGCGATCTTCCGAAACGAGACCATTAATTACGATTACAATGACTTACCTGAAAAGAAGAACATACATTAATATTTGTGTTGGGCCAGCGTAGGGAGTGCGTTAGTGTCTAATAAATATTATTTATAATCGGGTACTAAATCAAATTATTGAGATTAGGCAGCGATAAATGATAAAATATACATATAAGCGGTCGAAGTATTTTAAAAGTAATGTGTAAAATCATAGCGGATAAAAACGTATACGAGACATTAATGTGCTAATATTGTCACATATGTAACAGCCATGTTTCTTTTGCAACAGAAATATCGAGCTTTTCGACTGTTGCACTTGACAATGGATAGTAACAATTTGCGAAAACAGCCTTCCATCAGATAAAAACGAACCAAATAATTTTGGTATTATATTTTAGAAAGTAGTTTTAAAAATATTCAAACATTAAATTAATGAGTAAGATCATTAAATTTATCGGCAATTGAACTTTCACTCTTAATTTCAGGATATTAATAACATATTTTAACTCAAAAGCTATATTTATCACTCGACTGACTTCAGTTTCACATAAAATATTACTAGGTTTATGGCACGCAGTTTGTCGTTGAGTTTGTTTCAGAGTGAAACGATATTCAATATAGGTTAGAATTTTCAATAGATATGAAATTTCAGTTAATAATACCACTAACTAGGATTAATCACCTTCGTGGTTGAATAGTTAGTTTTGTTCATTTTGTGCAATATGTATAAGCAGTGTTTAAAAGGTTTAGATGTTTATCTAAATTAATCGGGAATAGTACCCGCTAGCACTGGAAAAGAAACCAGTAACCAGGTAGCTTTGCATATGGTAATTCAGTTTCATGGGTACACTTTACAAAGCGTGGAAATACCACGCGAGCTTTCCAAGTGCCCGTGTTCAAAATTAATGAGAAATTATTCTACAACACAACTAATTAATTCTCGTACTTAAGCGGTGGTAGTTAACATTCACCGCTTTAATTTTCAATTCGAAAGCAATATGCCATTAAAATGCTTTTACTGCCAATAGAACATACATCTTCGCTCGTAAAATTTACCCCATCTTCCCGTCATTTATTGCACAGTTCCTTCTTTGAATTCAACCACCCCGTGCCTGTAACGATGACGGTAATTTACTTTATAACGAATAACGCGGATCAGTGTTTGATAATTTTAGGGTTATGTTGCTACACATTTCCGCTATGACTTTTATATGGCTGGGATGTTTAGTTGCAAACCCGTAAGACGCGAAAAAGTAATACAATAATGCGGTGTCTTTTGTGTTCCAAAGATTATATTAAAGCAGTAGGTATTGTGCGATGCATATTTATAAATGTAAAATTTATCAGAGAACAGATGGCGGGAAACAGTTTAGTACATGTGCCTCAGTCAGTTAGCACGCGCGGCCTCGATCGTGATACGAATGTAGTCATGACAGATCAGGAAAAGTAAAATTGATATGTATTCCCTCGTTTGCTATGACTAACACTAAACTTTCAACAGGATTTCGTGGCAGTTTCTTTTACATTGCTATAAAAGCGACAACAAACGAATGTATGTAGTATGTATATAAATATGTATAGCGTAATTAACATACGAAAATAGAGCTCGCACCGTAAACAAGATTCCGATGGATAAATAAAAAAGTGGCAAAACACTTCACAAGATATAGTCGCAGAGACGAATATATTGCAAGATTTTCTCGTACGTGTTTGTTAGTTTACATAAGCCATTTATTTTTCAGGGTGACAAGCGCATTGATAGATAGTTATTTATAGCCGACGCGCGGGCATTGTAATAACGTATAATGGATTTTAAATATGGAATTTCAATAATATCCGTTTCACGAGCAATTATAATGACAAAGTTTCATTACGCTATAACTGAATAGCGACGTTTAAAAGCTCACAATCTGTAGTTTCAAGGCGACGAGCTCAATTATGTTAATACAGTAAGCTTTTCCATGAATATTCATCGTTTATGGTTATTTGTAAGTGTGTCTTTTATCACGTCGAACTGTTCCGATTACCAAACGGAGACGTGTTTTTCTTTACGCAATGACCTGATTTATATAACGACGTTTGAATTATTGTTAATAGTTTTTTAAGTAGATAAAAATGCACAAAAAAGGGGGACATTAATTTATGGGTTGCGAACATTCGCAAATAAGAAAGATTTCAACGATCCTCGGGTAGGTAAATACATATTATATATTTTTACAGTACGTTTATATTATACATCTTCGTTGCCCATATTTTTCTATTCATTTGATATTAAAGCATTATTTAAATCAATGTATAATTTAAAAAAAAAGAAATATTTTGAATATAATGCAAAAAAATTTCAACCTTATTGAAGAGACGGACAATTAGAGAAACAAGAAACAAAAAGAAATCTATAAATTATTTTATGACTTATTTCAGAAACAAATGAATGGAACTCGTTAGTCTGGTGCTAGTTACAGGAGAAAGTTTGCCGGCTTAATTGTCCACTGGTTTGTTATCGTGCGCTTCAGAAGCTCAACTGTTTACAGTCCACTAAGCCTGTTAGATAAGTTATTGCACGCTTGGTTGTAACGAGTCGTAAAAATATTTGAACTCAGTAGAATGTCCGAGATAATGTTTTATTTTCGTAGAGACGCTAATTAACGGTAAATATTCCAAATCCGGTAAAAGAATTTTCATTTTCTTATCTGAAGTCGCTCGCCATCGACATTTACCATCTATATATTATTCAAACGAGTGTTAAATGTAAATATGTATATCAATATTCTTGAACGTTCATCGCAATACCCATACATTAGTACCAAAGTTGTAACAACAATTTATTTTGTGTCTGGCATTTCTTCGCAAAAAACTAATGAGCATTTCCTTTATATTTCTGATATTGTTTTTTTAAACACTATGGTAGAACAAACATTTATAAATTCGCGAGATTTATACGTGAGGTGCAAAGAACCCATTCATAAATCGTACTTAATACGTGTCTGACTTTAACGCGATATATTTTTGAAGCTCAACAGAGACGTTTGAAGCGTGTTCAATTATACATATAAGCATTTACTATGATTAACAATGAAATAGTAAGTTTAGTTTGACTCAAAGTGTTCTATTTTACGGTCCCCGTTCGTACGTGTTCCTTGCCAACGTATTCCTAATTACCGCCTTGTAGTATCTAATGTACGAAAGTAAAACAAAGCCGTCTGTGTACTGGCAAAGGCTACAGCCACTGTATACTGCTTTGAATAGCCGATAATTACGATGCAATTAGGTGTAATGAACGCGCGTAGGCACTCTTTGCGTATCGCGGTTGTAAAGTAAAAGATTATTTGAAACTTAATTGCTGCCGCGACTCTTACCTAGAGCACTGACGAAAATTTATTTCATGCTTCTTATTAATTTTTTTAGATATTCGCATTAGGGGAATTCAGAGTTTAGTGATAACCCGCATAGACATCTAGCGCGGCTTGTGTGTAGGGTTTTACATTGAATTGAATATTTATTGGCTTTATGTACCTATAATTATAAGAAATTGCATGGATTTCTGAGAATATATACGTGACTAATATAATTTATACGACAGTGAAATATATTTCTGTCATTACGCATTTTAATTTTTTGTGAACTCTACATTATCTTCGTATTAGTGCGTTGACATCTTGACCAATAATAAATCATTACCCTTTTTTCGATATACGATCCTCATCAAACTGTAAATAAAAAATGCTATAAATAATTTAAGCATCAGAAAATACCCTCATGAAACTGATTGTTATCGGTTTAATGAATATTAAATAAGTACTTCCATGTTATATAAAAGGCAGGTACGTATATTAAATTTGCGATCCTATATCAATTAATCGCGAACAAACAAGTAATTACGACGTGCCGGATTACGGAAGATTGATGGGTTCGAGTATTAATGTAACATTAATGTTTAAAATCAGGGGCTTACAAAAGTAACGAATAGTACTCGCGTGCTCAAAGACATTTCGAATTTTAAATTAATACCAAAATTAATATGTAACTTTAACTAATTTAAGCAACATGTAACGATATTACAGAAATAAACTGAGTATACTATTAAAATATCCGTTACAACAAATACTACGTATATTTGTATGGTATATAATATGGTATGTAATACTATGTATATCTGTTCAAGTTATTTATTGCAATTATTTTTCTTCAAATAGTGAGCATAAGAAGGTACAGTAAATTAAAGATTTGCAAGATACAATAAATTTATTCGATAAGCAAACGCAACATTAAATGGATCTAATGCGCTTATATCAGAGGAAATATGTTGAGTTTTAATTACAGACAGACAGACACTTTGATTTTATCAATATAGGAGATGTTACATTGCGTAAGTCATGATCAAACGTAAATGCGTTTTCCGTAATTATTATAGAGCGAGGTGAAGGTAAAATTTCCTGGTTTGTATGAGCATATAAAAAATGAGCACTGGCGTGTTGATTAGAATGACTTGGAGCGTGTGAATGGAGACTTCATCAAGGAAATTGTGGTTGGAAACAGTTAAAAAACAGAGTAGTATTAAACGTAAACCATGAAAGGGCTCTGAACGCCAAGAAAACTCAGGCGTGTTAATTGCAAAACGTGATAAGTACTCGGGTACATACACTTAGCTATATATAAAATTATAAATCCGATTGCGCTTTCCATTACCAAGTTTATACAAGACAATGTGGTAGAGATTTCATATGTCAATAAAATAGTTCCCTTTTTGAGTTCAAATTTGGGATGACGTTTGGGAATGACGTTTGGGATTTGATGTCACATAAATCTATGTATACGCGCACAAAGAACTATTAAGAACAGTAATTAATATTGAATTTAATTTATCGATTCTTTAACATTTCAAGTTTAACGGTAATGAAATATTTGATCAACCTGTACCGGCGTCTTCTGTCACGTGAACTTTGGGAAATTGCTTACAAAACTTTTCGGTAAATAGTGACCGTTGTAGACTTGTCGGGGACATAAACGAACCATTGTAGGCGTTGCTGAGAGCAT
>DWDX01001568.1:0-18139 GCA_018245675.1 Agara michaeli | reverse complement strand
TATCAAGACCCGGGGTTTACATCGGCTTTGGTGCTATGTAGACCAAGAGGAAAAAAGCCGGAGGAAAAAAACCTCTGAGCACTCTTTTGGACAATTGTTTACATGTAAAATATTGACAATCATATTTAAGTTTAAGTTCGCTCAAATCATTGCCAATAGCCTTATTGGAGGTTGAGCACAGACTCGTTTCCACTCTTAATAACGTTAATTTTCTCTTCGAATAACACGTGGACGGCCATTCACACCCTTCAGACTTAAACATAGATTGTTTCAATAACAACTGCTTCCTGGTAGAAACGGGTGTACCGATAGTGCTTTCTCGTGCAAACTGTATATATGTTCTGAGTGTATTTATCCGTCCTATGAGAATTATACCAAATAACCAAATATGCCTCACCAACAATGGCGGGGTTCGTCAAATCCCCCGCTCCCCCCTCGATGGCCATTCAGAAGTTTCTCGTAAATACGTGACCAGTGACTTCCTCACGTATTGTAGCACGTACCAAATAATAATACAAACGTAACCAATAGCATAAAATCTATGAAATAATTCGTTTCGCTTACCGAATCTCCTGACGCTACTAACAGTACACAAGGCCCTAGCAATAGCAGTATAATTAACTATGAGTAAATGTGTGTGAGATGCCCCATCGGCCGTGTCCCACACTTATATCCGCCGCTCATTTAGTTCGCTCAAGACGTTTTATTATTACGAATACAACATAATATAAGTGTTAATGTGTTCCCTATGTTCCTATGTCTTACGTAAATTCAGCGTTACTAGAGTTTGGCAGACTTCTCACATCTCAGGGGATATTATGGAAAACTCAAAGGTGTGCTGGTTTCCTTACGATGTTTTTCGTCACCGTTACAGCGAATGATATTAATTTTTCAATTTGTAAAATGCACGTATCTCTGTAAAATGGGAGATTCATATTCAAACCAGTAGGTTACCGCTGCTGACATTTATTAAACTTACAATTATGTGAAAGCTTTTTGTATTCGTGACTAAGTCGATTCAGTTAATTACCTATTATCGGGAATCATGAACGAGGATTTTTTTACAAAATTAATGCTCGCTTTAAGCCTTAACGTTAGCGTAACAGACGGAATGACGGATATTAATTACACAATGTTGTTAGAGCGGAATGAATTGCTGGCAACCCTAATCACCGATGTAATGGCACTTTTATGAACACTGTTTATACTCTCGTCGGAAGAGGGCGCCTCGTGCGGGTCGCAAAACGCGTTTAGGTGAACATTCAGAAACAGGGTTTAAATAATAAAACAAATTAAAAAAAATATCGTAAAAGGCTAATATTTAAATGGCGCATAGATTACGCATGGACTACATATGGCTGCCAGAGCTGGTCTGCAACTTCCCATGCGTTCTTTCTACAAAACCATCCTTCATGTGATATACTAATGGGGCTTAAAAGCAGGATTTCAGTAAAGGGCAAATTGTTTAGTTACTATTGAACTAAAAGTTTTTCATTTTGATCATTATAAGAAAGAAGGATTTTGTTCGAGGAATATAGGTACAATATAACAATACAAAATACAATATAACAACAAACAGGACACAGAAAGAAAATATGCAAATTACGAAGCTCAACACATAACCGATGTTTCGTGATTTGTACAATCTCTATAACAGAATATCAAGTGTTGTATCGTTGTGAGCAAATTTAAACCACGCCATCCCAAAACACATAATCACGTATTGTTTACAGGATACACAGAGGCGATTGTTCCTCACCCTTTGTGGAGCGTGTGCTGACGGTAAATTAAAGTAGGTCGCAGCTTGCTTACATAGCGTTCACCACGTGTTGAATTAATCTTTGCGATTCCATATTGAAATGAATACATTACATAGAACCTTATCAGTAATCGTTTTGGTTAAAATCCTGGCCAGCATACTTTACAAAATGTGTCTTTTGTAACATTCAATATTACTTGCTACTACTGGAAAGGAAAACTGCGAGAAAACCGCCGCACTTTAGAATAGTTTTTCAACGAAATTGAAGTAATTACATTTACAACGAACGGTTTGGGACTTATAGGATGGAATTGGGCTGCGTTTATATCAACAGGTCCCGTGGGAGGTCTTACTCTGTAGAAGTTTGCAGATTGTAATTCGATCAGTTTATGACCCAGCGCAGGAAAGTTAGATTGACTCGGTTAAAACGAAAAGTTAAATATCTTATCAACAGGATTTTGATTTTATTAATATCATGTATTTAATATGAATGAATTAAATAACGTAGTTACGTAACGTCTTGCTTTATACAATATTTATCTAATGCCATGCACAAAGCTTATCTGGTTTTCTTACACACATACATAATTAGTCTTAGAACAACAAGGAAAAAGGTTACCCAATAGCATAAAAAGTGATTTATTGAACGTACAATGCGCGTTATGGCGTGCCGATATACGTTAGATACAAAAAAATAATATTATTAAATAGCTATGTAGATTAAGTTTAATATAAATTTACTTTACATATTAAAATCAAGGCATACAATTTTTGGTGCAATAGGAATACAAATAATACTTTTGGAGCGAGCTTTAGGAAGTTTCTCGCGCCGCAAGCCACGTCTGATAAAGTCGATGCAGACTGTCTAACTACCAAAATGTTATCTCTAAAGCTCCATAAACGCTATCTTCACTTTCAAGTACTTCTCTGCACTTTGAAACTTGGCGAATATTGCTACTTGTGAGTTAAATATTACACAGCGACAACGTTAATGTAAATAACCGAAGATGCAGACAGATTTGTAACCGTAAACCATAAAATAATCAAACCGATCACGAATAATATTATCCTGGCACAATTTACACATGACTGTACCCAAATTAGGTGAAGCCTGTACTGTGGAGATAGGATAACAGATAATTATAGCTAAGATCGTATGGAATGACGTATAATAACATGAAAAAATTCCAATTCCAAGATGGCCGCCGCCACAGAATTGCGTATTACATTTTTTACATCCTTCTCAATATGTATGTCAAATGAAAAGGAAAAATTCTTAGATTTCTGATGTCTGGTACCCGCGATACCACCCAAATTTTAGCTTTAGGTATATTATTTGCATCAATCACTATTTTGTTTCTTTATAATAAAACCATTTAATTTAATATCGTTTCCTCGTTTTAGTAGAATTACCATAAGTATCATGCCTAACTTCGATATTATTCGACACAAATAATCAGGAATCAAAAACAGTAGGTATTCATTTGAAGAAAAGCCAAATATACAACATTACAGGAAAGTATGGTTGCTAAACAAAACTCGACTTCAAACTAGCGATTATAATTTTAGCCGGAAATCCGTTAGAACTTATGTTTGACGTCGAAGTTAGGTCTAAGTTGGGTCGGAGATAGCATTGAGGATCGAGGATAAGCTACGGCGTTTGTTTATGAATAGTCTTATATCACTTTATGATATAGATATCCAAACCAAGCCAACTCAAGCGTAGTATCTTTCTAGCGAAAACATCACTCAAGCTATTTGACATCTGAGTATTTAAATGCTTTCTTTTGTTTTTAAGTAGATTGGATTACTGAACTTTTTGAGCAGTTTGCATAACATATATAAAAAAACAAAATCCTAATAAGGGATGCGTTTCACTTAAATGGTTTACTCAGATCAAGCACTTAATGAGCGAAGAAAGGGATAGCAGATACAGCAGCTAACATTCTGTATTGGAATAACTTCAAAACAAACTAGAGCATTAGTATAATACAAATGTGTTCTAATCTTCGAATGTGTTTTGAAGGAGAAGCAGCCAGCGGTTATCGTCTACAACGCGGCACAAATCTCCCGCAATCCGCTTTGTGTGCGATCGACGCGCAGATACGGCGGAAACGTCCGGCTGGGATCGACGCGGTGAATATTGCCGGAAATTGGATTCCACTATCGTTTCAAATTTGGCGAATACTTTAGAGTGTACGAAATCGGGAAATTCTAAAGATTTGTTTTAAGTTTAAAGATTATGAACCGAACAAACAAAGACAAAATGTGTATTTGTACGGTCGTTTTTACTTACAGCTGTAACAAAATAAATACAAGTATCAAAAACTGTAATCGTTTGTAATTATTAACCATTTTAAGCTATAAAACTGTTATTCTATTTTTATCTCGTATTTTAACAATGAAGGCGCTATGTAAATTGACACTCGAACAGAGAGCTTAGTGGCTTGGTTGGTTTTTATTTTGTCATTTGGTTAACTAATAGTTGTTCGGGACCGAGTCGGGGGTAATTATTACCCCGTTTTGCATTTAAATTACAAGTTCCACGTTGTTTACACTTCGACCTCTACGGTGGACTAATTAGCCTTTCCCGCGTTTAAACTTCGTGATTATTTCTTTGTCATGTTTCACTATTTCTCGGCGAATGAACGAGATGAAGTGTTAAATGTAAGTATATTATTGAAACAGAACAAGGTAGCTTATAGCCCTTTGGACTAAAATTTTTTAAAGTCCTTTCGCACATTACATCACATTGTAGCAATATGTAGTAAATATTTATTGTGGTTTTACTTTCATTTCCTGAGTTTGTACGCCGTAAAAGGCAAAATATGGCTTGGACCAGTGATCTTGTAACATGTTATGTATGTGCCCATATTTGTGCAAATAAACGTCTTTGTATTTGTCTATCACAGTTAATGCATTCTAATATTATTTTAATGTTTCAATTCCTAGTGCTTCGGAAGCGAGTTTTAAAAACCATAATCAATTACGTAACAACGTTTCCTTGAAAAGCTTCGTGAGATCCCCGCAATTTTTTCTCATTTGGTCAATTATTCAAACTTGTCAGGTGAAGGATCTTGCGGCGGACGTAATTATTTTCCATTTTTTATTATGCATTTAATAACATTGTAGACTTCGATCGTTAACAGATCTAGATCCTAGCTGGAGAGTAATCATTTGGTGGATCGTGATGGAGTATTTTCCTACCCACTCCTGTTTATGTCATCTATGTAACAGGAAAGTGCCTAAAAGATACGCCTCCACATTACTTTTGTGTTGCAGTCAGATTTACCTTAAAACCTAGATAATATTTTTCATGGTTTTCAACGATTCTACAATGCCAAAAACGCCAATTTTTTTCAATGATTGTATTGCAAATCTGAAATACGAGCACCATAATAAAACGTGTAACATATTATTCAAAATGTTATAAACATGATTAATGAAACTAAATCCATCAATTTTAATAATGAGATCGCATTTCCAAACTAATTCAAAAGAGAGCTGGAGATAAACCGACCGTTGTACGTGAATAGAAATAACTTGGTAATGCTTTTAAAATATTGCGAATACACGTTTTCCTCATCTCGATGTGACCCGAGCGACCCCTGTTGAGATTTAGAGAACAATGATTAGATTTACAACATCCAAACGACATTCATTGGGTCAAAAGCTCGTCGAATGTAAAATGCTTGAGGGTCGTTTCTCTGATTCACATTTCCAGGACACACAGGATTAATTATAAAAGGCTTAATCATTAGTAAGTTAGGACTTTCATTTATGTGAATAATTCCCATTTTTCCATTTCCTTACACACATTGGGTTTGTTCATGGTTTTACTTTTATTCGACGTAGATATAAACCTTTGAATAATCATTTCTGACGTCTAAAATAAACTTTCTGTTTACTGTGTTTTCTTGCGACGTGTCTTCATTATAATTATGTATCCTCATGTAGTATTTGCTGTCGATCTTATCATTTTCATCTCATTATATTCTGTGAAATCGTCAACTGTAATATTGTGGAGCCTGATCCAAATGAAGCTGTTCACAGAAGATATTTTGGAACGCGAGGCCATGTTTTGACGTAATTTGCGAGATTTGAGGGCGACTCACCGAGACGGCGATGGCGGAATTAAAACATGAAGGTTTACAGGCCTATTGTTAAATATATTATTTTCAGAGGTTGTTACAAATAAAATATTTGTCAAGCAGTTTATTTATTATTCTAGCGTTTTGAAGTTAAAGTAGAGTTTTGTGTAAATAAAGTCGACAACTAATCAAAACGACCGAGTCTAGTAAATATAATTTCACGTAATGAAAGTTCAGAAACAATTCGTATTTTTGACAGTGTTGTCGTATCTAAGGTGGGAGTTGAATTAAATTATGTTTATGTAAGGTATTTGGATCCAGGGTTTGGTGCTATCGTGCAAGTAAAGAGCGAGTTATCAATGGCGCAATTAGGGGCTGCGGTGTAATTGCGCCTGTTGTTGAGGTTATATTTTTGGGCGTTTCTGTTTTATAAAATCTCTTTTATGTTACATAAATATGAGTTTCAAAATTTGGAAATCAGTGCCCTATTTATACCGGCAATCTTTTGAAATCTATATTCGTAATTTTACTTCATTGTCGAGCCCTCTTTGCATCGTAACCACAATCGATGCCTCTCATTCTCGTCTTTTAGCGTTACATAATCGATACCAATGATAGCGAGGAGAAATGAACTTGTTCACAAAAGATATTTGACCCACCTCCAACATTTTAGCGCACTTTGCGAGAGTTGAGAACGACTCATCACGATATAAACGCCGCTATTTCAGGAGCGGCACGTTGGCGCGGCCATTGTTGAAGATATCATTATAGGACTTTCATTTTTGATATTACTCCTGCGTTTGGGTTTTATGGATATCTCGATAAAGATTTTCTTCGAACAGACCTTCAACATCGGTTCTTGTTACTTTGATTTCGAAATTTTTATTGTCATTACCAAGAAAATCATTATGTTCTACAATTTTGTTACCAGACATTTTAGTTTCAGTTTACATGGTAACACATTGTGTCCGTTAAAGCTTCATTTCTAGTTAGTATCTATATCTAGATCTAGATGGCAATTGTCTATAGTTCAATTACAATGGCCTTTTAGTATAATTGACTGAATCGGTTCTTAGCCACCTAATTTATCACATCAAAACCGACACGTTTCTTATTGTCATTCCGTTCCAGTAAGCACATTGTCACCTATTCTGATTGTTGGCGATGACGTGGCGATCTGTACTTGTGATGTGACCGCACGCGTGATCTGTGAATACTGATCTGTTTCTGTATTAATACCATCTATTACTATTATACACTGCATACCTGCTGTTTTTCATCTACATTTGCAAGCCTCTCACATACTCGGCTGTTTTGAAGATTTCTGAATCCTCCTATATGGTCAAGATAGGACAGTCTGTGTCTTTGTCTAGCGTTCGCAATGCTTATCAGTTTTTTCATTCATTCATCGCCTATTCTTTCTAAATACCGTGTATAATCTCTGCCATAACATTAGGTTATTACTTCGTGTGTCATACCGAATACCTACCAAGTCCTGTGGGCATTGTTACCGTTTACTTTAATTTTGAGATCGTAACCAAATAATCTAACCAACCAAATCGTCTAATAACATCAGTCAGTAGAACATGGCATCTCTCAGGGCACGCTTCTGAGACCACTTTTCATTAAATTTTAAGTAAGTGTTGAACGTGATAGAATGTGTGCCTCAAGTTTTACAACACGAGCAGTATTTCAGAACCTAGCTTTTAGTGCAATTATGAAGGTAAGACTGCCTGCGCATGTAACGTGGAGTGCCTACATGGCCGCTTTTGTTACAATTAAAAGGCATTAACTGTCACTGGGTTTCTAATAATCATTACTCAACTCTTTTTCGTGTTATCTAGTTTTACTTTTCTTTCATTAGCATAAAGTACAAGTATTCATTGACCGATATTAACATTACGACCGATAGAAGCAACATGCCACTTTTCTTTTCGTCCAAAAAGCTATCCACTCCCCTACTCCACATTCAATTTGACACAAAAAAGCTAATTTACCACGTCACTAAACACTTTGAAATCCGTTCATTACAAATGGTAAGCCTTTTAACTGCCTCGTAGAAAGGCCGACCTTAGGGACGAAAGGGCATTACATCGCTTGTCGTCTCATCATGTCTTTGTATAAAGTACGTCTAAAACTTTAGTTTCGTTTATGACATTGCTTTGTGCGAAAGCCTATATTTTGACGCTTATAGCTTAGCGGTGTCGATATGAGAAAGTATTACCCTAAGTGAAACTTAATCGATTTCGGTAGATTGATATTTGACCGCAGCAATGATAGCCTAGTAATTTGAAATTGAGCCTCCCATTGCGGAAGGTCTGGGTTCAAATACTGGCATGCACCTCTGACTTGTTACGTGCGTTTTATAATTTAAAAATTTAAATATCACTTGCTATGTATAACGGTGAAAGAAAACGTTGTGAAGAAACCTGCACACCTAGACCCTGGTATAATAATAATGTATAATGTTTCTGAGTGAAGTCTGCCAATCCGCAATTGGCGAGCGTGGTAGACTCAAGCCTAAAACCCTCTGACTATGAGAGGAGACCTGTGTCCAGCAGTGGACCAATAAAAAGGTTGGAAGAAAATCCGAAACGGCCGAACTGATTTCAGCGGGACTTTCGCTGGCAGATAGCTGATTTTACGAGGAGTACCTTAGGCTTTTGTTGAGAATATTTTATATTTCATAGCCGACTAAAAACGGCGTTCCACTCGGGTGAATCCGCGGACGAAGATATTATATAAAAAGGAAGCAAGGCACACTCGACAGACTTCCAAAGGACTTTTGTCCGCACCCTCTTTGTACCGAAACTCGAGATGCTCTGCGTTTCTTTTTTCTCGGTGTAATTTCAGTGTTCCCGTTCGCTTTTCTTAATTTGGGAAAAACGCGAAGAAAACTCCCCCCCTCCCTATGTAAATAACGGTCCTTTTTCACCGGCGGCCATTATTGTTTATTTTCAAAATTGCCAGTGAAACTGTTTATGGACAAATTAGGGGGTGTTTGAAATGTTTCGATTTTATTGTCTTAAAATGTGTACACATGGTGATTTTAAAAGTTTCTGAAGTCTTTTATGATAATTGCTCTGATTCGTTTCGCTTTGAGTTGTACTCGTCTGTGCAGGTTTCCATTTCATGTTGGCTACACGTTTTCATTAACAAATGCTTATAAGTATTTTAGACGCGCTGGCCAATCATAAAAACAATAAATAATAATAACACCTTGGGATGGCCCACCTTCAGACACGACCTGTACTATGGTAACCATACAGCTGATGAACTACATAATATAACACTTTTACGGGGTCGCAATAACGCTATCGCAACACCAATGGAGCCGTCGGCGTCGTTACGAAATCAGACTGATGGTGCGGTAATTCCCGAATTAGATTCAATTAATCCAGCCCGCGTTGATTCCGAGGACGTGCTCGTATCATATCTCGATTGTCGGCGCTAATTGCCGCCGGTTCAACGACCCCTCGCTGAAGCGCGTCGTTATCACACATCGTGAGTGCTGCATACATCGGAATAGTTCGCGTACTCGAACTTTGACTTTGACAAAGTCTGAAATTTGACTTTGACAGTCCGCAAGGAAATAATCACTACATAGTATAAAACAAAGTCGCTTTCTCTGTCCCTATGTCCCAATGTATGCTTAAATCTTTAAAACTACGCAACGGATTTAGATGCGGTTTTTTTTAATGGATAGAGTGATTCGAGAGGAAGGTTTATATGTATTATAATATATACGCGGGACGAAGTCGCGGGCAAAAGGTAGTATACATATATATGCATGTTTATCAGCTGTCCGGTTACCATAACACAGGCATTCGATAGCCTAATTTGGAATCTGATAGCCGTGTGTGGAATTGTCCCCAGTTATTATTACCATAGTCTCTGCCTAGTTTCGGATCAGATGACTATGTGTGAAGATGGCCCCAAGACATTGTTGTTTGTGAGTTACGATATAGCAAGCTTGCGTACGAAAGTTCCGTTCACGTTTGCTTTGAAAACGCAAAAAAATGGAAACAGTCCAAACTGTCAAAGTGACCGTCAGTCTGGTAACAGTCGACTGAGTTGTCGCAGACGTCGCTATCTGGGGCAGAATCTTTTGCGTTTGCACCCGAGCGCGCACCCTCCAATTATAGGGGAATTACTGGACGTGGGTCCCTCGCCACACAAGCTTTGGACTTGGTACAATTACGCATTTTATAATTGTGACACTCCTAAATATAGTCCTACGCCGCACTTGAGCTAATCTCGTGTGGTGTGTCCAACGTTACTTACAAAACATTGCGAGTGTATTCGGCCGAACATTCGGAGCCGTGTCTTTGACAGATATGTCGTGACAGTAACTTAGCATAGTATGGAGGTATACTTATACAAAGGATAACGATTGGGAATAGGAATTTTGCAGTGATGTGCAAATTAAGTAAACTCTAATAACTTTTTAAAAGTATTATGTTAACAATATAGCGTGCAATTCGTATAAAAATGATGACGTTTCTGAAAGAATATTAAATGTTATTGACCCCTAATTCCAGGTTTCAACTGTGGTAAGCTATTGTACCTAACTGTCGGAATTTACACTTACGGTATATGTGAATAATTTACGAAGCAATGATAGCTAGCGATTTTGATTCCAGCTTACCAATGTGCGCACTGGAATTAAAAACCTGTCAGATACCTGCAATTCTACAATAATTACGTCATTCTGACTACGGAAATTTCACGCTTTGCCTTTCTATGTAATATGTGCATTGTAAACTATAACCTTGAACAATCTCCCTATGACAAGAGTCCCATACGAAATAGTGAAACAATTCAAACTGAAAATATAGAAAAGATGGTATTAAATTAAACAAATTCTTTTTTCGTCCGCATTAGAAAAGAAAGGACAGTGCAGTGTGAGTATAAGTGGTCGCGGAACGTTCGAAATTTGAAAACAGAAGAAAAAAAAAACAAAAACCGTCTCACGCATCTGCCTTCCGTCTGAACGTGGCAATTACACACGGAAATGACGAAAACATAGCCGCTCAAACAACTCGCAGTTTTTAAACCTCCCGAATTTACAATAAATCGCTTATTGTTTTGAAATGGTTTCGTCGAACAATCATTTTGACTAAATGACGCCTAATTATGTATTCTTTCTTAATGGGACAGAAAAGGGTAAACATATCCACGTTGTTCGCTGGATTGCTAAACTTGGCCAACCCTATAATGCCACAGCCGGGCGTGGGTCGTGGCAAATGACGCAGGTTTGAAGTACATTCCCCCACGCTGTTCCAGCGCTAGTTAGAGAAGGTATCTTATAAAGATACATCTTTGAAGAAATCCTTAATAGCTTTTGGTCCAATCCATTATCTATACTAATATTAAAGAACAAAGATTAGATTTTTCGTTTGCATTGAATAGACTCTGAAACTATTGTACCGATGTGATAAATTCTTCTACAATTACAATTCTACGTTATCCTTGATGAACGTAGGCGATGGAATATTTTCGAAAAAGTTAGGGGTCCGTATGAAAACTTCGATAATGTAACTCAACGTGTGAAAAAAATGATAAAAAATCGTTAGTTACATCGCGTACGCTGCGAAAGTTATTGACAGTACAGCAAAGTGATGTACTACCGTGTGAAGCCGGGGCGGGCCGCTAGTTAATAACGGCCACTGAGCTGGGCCTTTGTAACTGCAAGTTCGTATTTAGAACTACGAATACTTATTCCTAAGGGTCAACCGATTAGCATTTTATTTACCTGACCCTTAAATTATACCTAGAATATGTCAATTTATTAAGACTAGGTACTAGGGTCACATAAGTCAGTGTAAGTGTGACAAATTGCATAAAACATTGTGAAAGCAACAGAATACACGTGGTTGTCGTTTCTAAGCAGTACCTTAAATGTCTTCAGTCCACATACTGTACCATTTGTGAAGATTTAATTGTATCTCAAAGCCTTGGTCGTCAGTAGAGGAAATATGAAATATCATTATTTCATGATCGTAAAGAATCATATTACGTGAACGATTTATTACGTTACGACCTTTTTTCAATTGAATTAATACTAGGTTGTCCGAACGAGACAGCCGGTGTCGAAGTGCGTACGAGCGAGCGGGATGAATATATTTCCGCGCGCGGCGCATCAATCGAGGGCGTGGACGAATAGATAACTTCCTGGCGGTTTCATTTCGCATGCTATTAAGTTTTTTAGGGTTCCTTTTTTAAGAATACGTACTATCAGGGATTATATTAAAGGCAATTAGTTAACTATTCACTGCATTCAAAAAACGAATAATTAAGAGATACAGTGTAAATGGTTTTTATTTTCATCGTTATTACAAGGTACGTTTCATAATTTAAAAATATCGATCTTTGTGGATTATATAAATAAATATATGACATTTTGTTTTTAATGGAAATAGTGGGATCGCCAAAATTAAAAAAAAAAATCCAGCTCTATAGCAGACGAGTCAATTTGTAGGCAAATATTTCAACTTCGCAATCATCTCTTATCATTTATTTCTCTAACCAGCTGTTTCTTATCCTGCGACCTCCACTACAGTTACACGAAGTATGTAGCTTCGAGTATTTCCTACTCTGCATCACTTACGGACATTTTGTCGACCAAAGAAATTGCTAATTGACAGCAAAACCATTTAGGTACTTACGGCGAATAAACACATTCAAACGTAAACGTAACATCACGCCTGTAATCCCCATAAGGGGTAGGCAGAGGTGTGTAGTACAGCCCCATACATCACCTGTTACGTTTAAACACATTCAAAACGGACATAAACCTCTGAAAGTAATGAAGACACAGTTTGTTTTGATTTGTTTACGGTGGATGTAGATCTAGAACATTACACGTTACACATAACGATACATGGTAGTAGCATCTGACATTCGCCGCAAACTGGCTTACGTGCATGGAATAACAATCGAGAATCAAATAACAATAACATTTTGCTATATAACACATCTATTTCGCTATCAAAATATACGGGACCAGATCTAAATCGACGAAACCCACTTGTTTTTATAGCAGCCTTTAGAAAAACTGCGTTAATTGGGCGAGAAACGCCATCCAGTATTATTGAGTTATTATATCCCGCGGTATCGTGGATGAAGTTGAATAAATGACCTTTAGAGAGGACGCTATTGTGTTGATCTTCGCATTGAAACGAGCATGGAATGTGGATTACATGTGGTTTTATACATACATACATACCGTCGCGCCAGGTCCCTAACGGGGTAGGCAGAAAGCACCGAGTGCCAAATAACTCTATCCTTGCAAACCTGACGCGCTTCGTCTACATTCATTGCTTCGTTTTATATGATTCTAAAACGAAAGTAGCTTAAGTCACTCCTTATTATATTATCTATCTGCCAGTGTAAGTCGCGTCAAAATAGGTCCAGCCGCTCCAGAGATTAGCCGGAACAGACAGTCAGACAGACAGACAGAGATAAATTGTAAAACATGTTATTTTGGTATGTGTGTACATGTGTATTACGACCAGACAGAACTGACAAATGTGCTCATCACACAAATGTTCGTCCCGGGGTTGGAATCGAACCCACGAGCTCCGGTTTTGCAGTCAGGGTCCCTAACCACTCGACCACGAGGCCAGTACATACAGTCAGGTCTTATTCTCATAGGGATAGGCAGATACCAGAGACTGATGATTTCCAAAGACTACGATCCTCACAAACGTCTTTCGCCTTTTCACTCCATTTCCATCGAAATCGTCACACAGACTCCTCTATGAGATAGATAAAGCAAATTGATTAGAGATTCAATTTTAATCGTCAGTGTGCTTTGTACCTAATGAGGGAATCCCCGTCTAATTAGGCGCACCGCACACTTCCAACAAACGCTTTACGTCAGACACAATAACACTCGATCATTAGTCATCTCTAGTTTTTTTTTCTATTGGAGAGGACAATTTTTTTTTCCGCGCGCGGCACAAAAACGACATTACGCCGGGACACCTTTACCGGGTGCGCCCTAATTGATTATAAATTACATGCCACTGATAAACCCTCGACCATTTTTCAGGGCTATTCCGCATTTGCACTGAAAGATTTCCGTAACGGTTCGTTAGTGCAAAAAGATACAACCATAAACGTACATCCTATTGTTATCAGTAAATAATCTAAAACTTGGTGAAAATATATAAAAAAGTATGGTAGTCCTAACAGTTTATATTCTTTAATATATTTAATACACGCTGTCTTCTTCTTTCTGTGCGTAGATAAATATTCTCTCATCACGTGTGAAATAAGGTGTTTATTGTATTG
Source organism: Agara michaeli (assembly GCA_018245675.1). NCBI lineage: Eukaryota > Metazoa > Arthropoda > Insecta > Lepidoptera > Hesperiidae > Agara > Agara michaeli. The sequence goes on along the minus strand of DWDX01001568.1, from coordinate 3,991 downwards.
CACTATATTATAATATGTATATAGGTGCACTAGATATTAAAAACAAAATAGATATTAAAAGAAAACCCTGGCCACTATAAATTGTTACATTTTCTTTGGTGTAGAAACAAAGATTTTTTATTATTATCGTTATTTATCGTAGATCGGAACCAATTTCGTTGCGGAATAACCCTAAAATGTGCTCAAACATTGAACACGGATTAACTACGCCCGGGGCTAATTTACACGCCCCTATAAAAAGTGGTTAAGTATCTGTAATTTTCTATAATAGTACAGTTTGCCTGCAGGCATTGTAGTGTCTTGATTAATGTACATTGAAGCAGGTTGCAGATTTGAATCCGTGCGCATGCCAACATCGTTTTCGTTTGAAATAAGATTTTGGAAAAAAAATTACCTGCAAGTAGTGACATCTGTGATTCCGGTATGAACTACGTTAGCATTTTAATTGGAGATTCGAATATCCTATAACGAATTTCTCAAAAAATTACGTTAATTTTTTTTCATCGATATTAAAATCATAAAATTCAAAATTAAAGTCGCAATTAGTAGCGTGATGTTGATTTGGCTTTTTTTTTAAAGTTACTGGTATCTCTTGAGATCATCTGTCACACACCTGGCAGTTGAGAATGCGTGTTACAATTCTGATTGCACGTTAGACCATTTTACACATCGTCGACTTTACATTTACAAGTCCAAAATCGTTTTTGTTAATAAAAATAAACAAATCAGATAACGAGCGAACCAAGTTACGGTTACCGTAGTCCAGTCTAGAGGTTTAAAAGGGATTTTGAAATTTTATTGCAGACGAGCTTTTGTCCGCGGCTTCGATCGCGTTAAGAAATTTCATCTCCTATTTTATCCCCTTGGGCGTAAAATTGATCAAAATACTTTCTTAGCGGATGCCTACGTCATAACATCTACCTGCAAGGCAAATTTCAGCCCGATCCGTCCAGTGGTTTGGGCTGTGCGTTGATAGATCACTGTGTCAGTCAGTCGCTCACCAGTGAGTTTTATATATTTAGATATAAAATAAAATAAAAATAAAAGTGTGTGTGTGTGTGATTTTAAAATAACCACATATATTGAAGTCCATGATATTTACGTGCGAATTATAGTAAAACCTTTTTTTCAAGACTGTTATAGGTCAATCGATTTTGATAGAACGGGCAATAAAGCATAGAGTAGTTTACACGTAGAGGCTTTTTTTTATGTCGAAAATATCGTCGTCTGTCTAAAAATTGAAAAACACTTAAAATTTAAGTAACATTTCAGTGTACGTTTATTGTACCTACTCGTATGTAATGTGTACGTTTATAGTGGGTAAGGGGAATCATGTACTACTACTTACTACTTACTAAAACATGGTATTCCACGCTGGTGGGACCACCGGTTGTTGTTACTGCAAAATAAATAACATCTAAACGCCATAGAACTACCACAAAATACTGTATTCTACCCCACCATCCTATCCTATGATGCAGCAACCGTATTTGTAGCAAGTATAGGTTTTCCTCCCTTTCTTATAATAAATAATTAGTATAAGGTGACAGCTGTATATTTTATTATCTCCGAGAAATATCACCTCACATGTAATTCCTCACAGCTCAGCAAATCGCGCTTCTTAGCTACTAACGTTTTTCTTGCTAAAGCTAATGTCCGACTTGTCGCGGAATCTTGTTTTATATCTATATAAACTCTTTCAAGATTCCTTTATTTTCATTTTTTCAATTCATAAACCGCAAAAAAAAACCGAGCTTGTTAAACCAGACTGTTTTATTATGTAGAGTATACATAACTGCTGTAAAATAGTAGAGTAGGCGCCAGGAAATATTAGTTTACAATAAAAATCACCGAAAATTAGTAATTTGTTTTTATTGCTCTTAAAGGTCAATGACCTCCAATTTATAAATGTATACGTTAAGTAATACAAATGTATTAAAAATAGTTTGTGTGGTGAGAGAAATATAAAATTATTTACAATTATTTCAAATATAACAGTTTATATGGTATGCGTAGTTACCGCATTAACATACTAGGAGTTACATCGTAATTACGTAATTTTAAGGAACAATCCGGACAAAAAATATATTATACAATTCACAAAACCTTTCCGGCTGGAGTGAATACTTAACATCAATCCGCCTCCGAACCCGTTTTGTGATTCTCTCGTAAAAAGGGGCAATTTCAATTACATCAATTCCTAAGCTCACGTCAATTTTGAAACGATTACATTAATCTTATACATAATGAGTATCTCCCCACGATCCAAATCAATATTCAATTATCTTCAGCCAATGTACATATTGAATATCTCAAAGGATTATTGCGTGTATCACAGCGTATGTATAAGTACCGATATATCAAAGTGATGCTGATATTGAGGTACATTGACAATTTGATACGCTGATTTTAACTATAGAAAAATGGAAGGTGACGGATTGACCGAAACAGACACCAGCGTGCAATTGAAACCGCTTATCCTAGAATCCTGAAAGTTTGCAGATGAGTTAATTATGTAGCGTTAGTGAGCACTAAAAAAGGAATTTTGGAAATTCCACCCTTAAACGAGTAAAATATAGGTAAAAAAGATTATATTAAAAGTCGTCGGTTTGGAAGTAGGAGGCGTGAAATTTTCAATTTACTGAAAGTTTGTTTGTTTTTGGAAAATTCGATTTCGGCGGGAACAAAACCGCAGGCAAAAGCCAGTATTATCGTTTTCTGAAAGGAATTTATGTTACTGTTATTATTGCGTGTTGCATCGTAGATTTCACTTCACTTACCATCAGTTGAGGTAGCAGAAAACGCAACCTTATTACGTTGCACTATAAAAAAAAAAGTAAATCCGCTTACACTGGCGCCACACCTCAAAGGTGATAAAGTAACCGACGCCTCGGTAGAGGGATAATGAACAATGTATCATTTAATTATAAGAACAGCTGTCCTAGGCTGTTTTCTGACATCGCCGGCTGACTCGACGCAAACCCATTCGACGTTTTTGTCGACCCTAACTAGCCTTGCCTAGTTTCTTTTGTTTTTGGTAAAAGTTTATCAAAAAAACTTACGAAGATAACTTTTCTAGTTTTATCAGCTGAAATTTTCTGTATTTTATTTTTATGAGAAGAGTAACAAACGAGCAGGCAGTCCAAAGTGGCCACTGCCGCCCATGGACATCTGCAACCAACTATGTAACAGGGCTGTAGAGATTGTTAGTGTGAATTAAGTTGGTAATACTTGATGAGTATTCATTAGCAACAGAATTGGAGGCATGGGACCGTTAGGAATAATAGACCAGTTAGTTAGTCAGTAGTTTATTGTTTAAAAGTAAAACATCCGTTCCTTGTAAAATATTTCAACAAGAACATACCTTCACGCAAGGTCCCTAACGGGGTAGGCAGAAAGCACCGAGTGCCAAATATCTGTGTCGTTGCAAAATATTTCAAATTATACTTATGTTCATAGACAATGTAGTTGTTCTCAGACAAATTATCTTTTGCATTAAATAATCGCTATTTTTATTTCAATTGAGGTGTTGAATTATAGCTCGCGCATCGCCGGCTTAGAAGCAAACCGCGCTGCGTAATTTCACATAATGAAAATATATTAATACCAATTTGGATGACAGCGGATTACGGAGTTTTACAGGATAGATAATAATGAGAAGACATTTTTTTTTATATTCCGTGTTTTTTCTACTAAAAAAATAACAGCCAACGAAGCAAGCGTTGTTCTTAACAAAAATGTGTTGACACGTTTTTCAACATGCTACTCTCCCTGAAAATACACGAGCTTAGCTAACACACATGAAAATGTTTACAGTTTTTGGCAAAATTAGTAGATTCAACTTGAAAACTTCTAGTAGTTCTGCAATTAATTACATTATAATTAATGGCTCCTACCGATTTCGATCGCCCTAACTATTTTTGAAACCCATATTATAGGGTTGTCTTGGTAGCCTGCTCTTGTGCTTTTATGCACATATTTGGCTAACGTA
>DWDX01001567.1:0-18145 GCA_018245675.1 Agara michaeli | reverse complement strand
GGCGTCACAGGAGCTGTTGGTCACCGCCACGCTGCTGATGTTGAAGGCCCTGATCTCCGACTGAAAGGGAAAACTGACGTCAGATTTCAGGAGAATAATCATAATATTTCGAGACACCCTAACACACGGCCTCATTTCAAACTAGGCGGAGTCTGTACTAGGCAGACTAGAAATCTGATAAACATGTGTACATATTTACGAACACATGATATTATTATTACATCAAGACGCAAACGTGTTCATCACACGATTGTCCCGAATGGGAATCGAACCCACGACACGAGGTTTCGCAGTTCGGGTCTCTAACCACTAAGTAAAAAGGGCCAGAAAAAACAGAAATAGAGACATAATGAAAAGTTTTTTTTGTTGCATCCTGCGTGAATTTATGAAAAGAGTGAATGTAGAAAAAATATTTCAGATCTGTGAGGATAGGGTCATTTGGGACTTGATGCTCTCTGCTAACTTCGCTAAAGACTTGGCGGGGTGGTATGGTAACAATAATTATGCACATTGAAAAAAAACTTTTCATTTTATTAGCAGAATAAGGGAAAGTTTATATTTGAAACATCTTTAATGTGTCCCTGTTCTGTGCAAATGAACTAATTTTCTCTTAATAATTTCCCGATGAAGGTAGTTCTGTCCCGTTCACTAAATTACCATAGAAATGAACCGGAGAGGTTAAATATCTGAAACTCGTGGGCACGCCCACGCGACGCTGTAGCCCTCTAATACGAGCGCGACAACTATTTTCCAATAAAACCTTCGCAGGTAGCAAGCTTTAGCGGACAATCTTCGGAATTTCATTTCCGTACATTTCACGGGTTTTCCTTAAACGTGAACGTTTCGATACATTTATACGTGCGAATGGATTTCTTAATACGTATACGTAGGTGTTTAAACGTGACATCTCCACGTGTATTCTACTTGGTTTTACCGTGAAGCAGTTGTTATTAAAACAATATACTGGCCTTGTGGTCGAGTGGTTAGGGACCCTGACTGTATAACCGGAGGTCGTGGGTTCGATTCCCACCCGGGACAAACGTATGTGTGATGAGCACATTTGTTTGTTCTGTGTCTGAGCGTAATAAAAATGCATGTTTATCAGCTGTCCGGTTACTAAATCATAGGCAATCAGTTGCCTAATTTTGAATCAGGTAGCCGTGTGTGAAATTGTCCCCAGTTATTAAAGACAAATGTGTCTCTCCACACCACAGGGAATCTTAGTGTCAGGGATCATTTTTCTTTTTTTATAATAAAATAAACTGTGTTTCGACATGTAGGATTGCACTGTGGTGGCTAATTGGACTAATATCAGGAGCAGTATTCTGGGCAGTCCTGTTACCAATGTAACTAACAATCACTGCAATGAACAAGTGGTACTAAAAGCACTAGCAACGACAAGAGTGACTTGACACCGCTGCATGCTTGTTTGTTACTCTCGTCACCGAAAAAAGTTTTCCCAATGATTCTCGTTGTGGTTCGAATTGATGTCGCACTCATTTTTATTTGGGTGGGACTGGTGGCACTAGACCTTAACTCAGTGGTATGTCACTAGGCAGTAGATTTACAAAGCGGTCGAGATATTTAGAGCTCATTGACCCGGTTTCGAGCGGTTGTTTGCTTAGTAAGTTAATTAAAGAAAAAGCTATTGAAAACAGAGAGACTATTCCATTTAGCAGCGAAATGAAAAAAGTTTGCGATATAAGCATATAAGCGAGTACTATCACTAAATGGCCTTACCTCGTTTGAGGTAAGTGAAATAAATGGAAAAACTAAAGCAGTCACGTTTATTTATTTATTAAAGAATAAATAAATTATTGAAGCAGTTGCAGACGCGGGTATCCGATTGTAAACTGGGCAATGAAATGGTTATGTTATAATAATCATAAATATATACTAAGTACATAATACTTATATAATATTTTTCATTACACGCAGACAAACAGATAAATAAGCCCAGCGCACACAGGGCTGGGGATCGAACCCGTGACCTCTGCCCGCTAGACTAAGAAACCAGTCTATGAATTCTCATGCAAAATAATTTCCCTCAAGTCCGGCGGAACATATTTAGCACCCGACGTGTAATAGATTGTAGACGTGAAATATTAAGCGAAAACTTAGAGAATAATTTAGAGCCTCCGAAGTGCTGGATGCTCGCCCGAGTGTAAGTAATTCATTCGTAAATTACATTATCCATCTCTTTTGACTTATGAAGTATTTTGGTATAAAATATAGTCTGTTATTTTATTTTAATTACTTTAAACAGTTCTATTTTAGTTTTATCATGTAGTAGATTTGATTCCCGCTCAGGACAAATATTTCTGTGTTTCATTAGTTTAATAAAAATATCTATATATGTACTACATAGTATGTTAATATGTATGTAGTTTATCAGCTGTCTGGTTACCATAGAACAGACTCTGTCTAGTTTGCGATCAGGTGGCCGCGGTGAGGGTGTACAATAAAATTATCCTGTAATTTTTGTCTGTCTGTTCGTTCCGGCTAATGTTTGAACGGATTAGAGCGAGTTTGATGGGACCTTCACTGGCAGATATCAAATGGTATAAAGAGTAATTTAGACTACTTTTATTGACAATATGCTATATTTCATAGTAGTCCAAAACCAGTGTTCCACGCGGGCCGATCCGCAGACGCAGCTAGTACATATGTATGTATAATATTTCTATTCTGGTTAAAACAACAAAGATCTCTTCATGTTTACCTACATAACAAACAAAAGGCAAATTGTTATAATACACATAATTTCCTGCTTTGTTTTTACTGCGGTAATGGAAAATAAATATCTTTTCCCCGATTATATCCGGTTACCCAGGTGTGTAAATAGACCTCATTCAATACGTCTACAGGCGGATATTGCACGCGTTCATTTGTATTTAATTGGATTGTAAAACGATTCATTTGTTTTGAATAACAGGACCATTCCATTCGTAAACTCAACACTACATAATACATACGCGGTGCGACGTCAGAAAGAGTTACAGCCAAATTGCCGTAGGACAAGTGTGAGTGAACCTGACTTCTGAGCCATGTTTGTGGGTTTGATGTTCATCCAGGATAAACATTTGTGTGATGAGCGCATTATTTTCTATTTGAATGAAGTAAAAACTATGTATGTGTGTGTTAGTATTACATAGTGTGTTTATATATATGTTTATATATATGTCCGGTTTCCATAACAGAATCCTTTAGTTGCCCAGTTTAGAATCAAATAACCGTATGTGGACTTATCCCAATTATTATTATTATTATAATTATTAATAAAAGAAACTTATCTATGAATATCACGTTTCATTTAGTAACATTTTAAACGTTAATAAAACGAGATTATACAACCGACATAAATCTGATTTATTTTCATAATGATCTAGACAAAAGCGCAAAATCGGTATAATAATGACATTACCTCCAAAGCTTCTTCATTTTCACCTTTCGCGTTCACCTTATTACTCTTAACTTCTTAACAATAGAATTTCCGGGGAAAATCAACTTTGCACAAGAGAATCTCTAACGACGATAATCTTACTAATCTTTGGTAGTAAGACTTTCTCGATTATGAATAATTTATCAAACATTAAGTCATCAGTCCGCAGAGGGCCTAAAAGCTGTTACGGGTCTGTCTCACCACTAGCAGGTAAAGAATAGCGTCACCAGGGCGGGGTACAGTCAAAGCTATCATACAAAGTAACTGTAATTGAAAATTAATATTGGGACTCTATGTTATACTATTTATCATTCAATTTTATAGCATAATCTAAAGAGTGCATCAAAGGTTTCTTTACGATGTTTCGGTTCGCAGTTATAGGAGAAATATTTAAATTTTAAATTATACAACACAAGTAAGAACCCAGAACTTCAGACCACGTCTTCATACCAGCCTCCATCGTTTCAGTGCTGCACGCTGGTCACAACACTTAGTTCTTCGCTGATCTCAACAGTCTCCGTCATCCGCCTTCTTAAAATTAGTCCAATTGGCCGGAAGCTCCTCGAAGTAACCATTCGCTTCGTTTCCTCCTGCCCTATATCCTTCTACATTCATCACTCCTTAATACGTACACGCCGATTTGAGATACCTCTTACTCCCCCGTCAGCCAGACAAGTAATAAGTCTAATACCAAGGTAACTTGGCCAGCGTACGACCAAATGGGAACCGTTAGTAAAATTTGAGGGTCCATAAAAACTTTTATTCATACATAACCAACCTTTTATGTAACAACATCTTTCATAATAGAGACGTCCAGTAGGGAATGTTTTCTCGGGATTGAGATGGCGGCTGAAAAGGAATATGTTTTTTTCTGAAACGTCCGAGATGAATAGAGGTAAGATTCACCCACGTCAGTATAAAATGTATAAGACATTTCGTTATGTTATTATTTTGTTTTTATTATGAAATATAAATGAATTTGTACTCAGGCTATTATTTTATGTTGTGGTTAACTCTTTATCTGTGCGGGGAATGAGTCTATAGAACGATATAATTGTCAAATTTGAAAAAAGACATTTTTACGAGTATACGTGATACTTTGTTCTAGGTGTAATTAAAATATTTATTATTGTTTATTAGTATTACATCGTATTTATTTTTCCTAAACTGCTTGGTTTAATGGGTCAAATCCATGAAAAACATATTTTTCTTTTATTCCTTTCTGTATTCCCAACACTAATAAAAACAAGATACTACAGTCATTTTACTCATGCCTTTTATTGTGGTAGACACATAATATGAAGAATAAACACATTTCTGAAGCAGTTTCGGACTTTATAAGGGTAGCGATGAAAATACACAAAAAACACGAAACACAGACTGGCCTCTTTGTCGAGTTGTTGGAGACCCTGACCGCTAAACCGGAGGTCATAAGTTCGAATCCCATCCGAATCGAATTTAAGCTATGTACATTCATTATGAACATTTTCTCATTAATTCATAATCTATTCAAATACTCTTATAAAGAACTTCATTGAGTCTATTCCCTTTGGGCCACGTCGAGTGGATTGGAGAGCTCAATAGTGACTAAAATCGATGTCATTCTGTGAAACTTCACCCAAAGGTATTCGTATAAATGTTACAGGTACGCAAATGGATTGGGACTAATTTAAAATAATTAAAATTGTCTCATTACGCGAACGTCTTCTAACAATACATTGAAGAGGAGTATGGTGGAGTATGCGCCAGTGATTTTAAAAACGGGTTACCGCAGCATTAAAAATGTGGACACACCCTAAACGGTCCTACTCGATTGATATCATTAAACACCATTCGTCGACCCTTATCAGAGGATGAGGGATTTAAAAAGTTATTACACCCTCGTTGGCTTATCCCGTATCTCAACTTTACGCAGGAGTGTGGTGAAGTATGCTAGCGTTTGCGGTAAAGTAAGCCTATTTGCGGCTTTTAATGTCACTACGGGACATAAAAATCCGATTTGTGGATATTACTTTCAGAAAAAGCTTGTTAGTAAAAAGTATAAAAATGTTTCTTGTACATTACAATTCTAATATTGATAATTTTGCAAAAGAGAGTAATTCGTAGTAACGTGTTCGCAAGCGGTTCTATTTTCAAAAATAATTAAAAAGTAAGGCTTTTAAAAATAGAACTCTTTATTAAAAAATATTAAATTTCTTATATAAATGTATTGTGAATGTAAGAAATTTCGAGATGAAACAGAAATCTCATACAAAAGGTCTCAGACTCATGTCAGTTATTTAACGAATGTGTCCCGAACACTGTCCCACGGAATAGAATTCTGGTTATTTAAGGTCCAAAGGAGTCTCGTTCGTAGTTACCCCTAGTGTTATATTTGTCAAAGAGCCACAAATAGGGGATCGGCAGGAGCTCGATAGAGAGGGCTGAAATCATTGGGATTCGGTTACGGTACTGTCAAAGGTACATTGTAACTGAATTCGAATAGATCTCCACGCTCTGCAATTCCCTTTGATGAACCGTCTCTGAGACTAGCATCTCGCGGTTTTACCCGCATAGTCTTTAATAGTCATAAAATATTCTCTCCGTCTGTCCACTCGACTCCACCATTAACGCTTACTGCACGCGTCGACAATCGTAAGCGTATAAGTTTACCTTAAGCATTTAGAAAGTAATAATAATAATAACAGAAGGGGTACGAGTATAACTTGATAGATATGTATATACTAAAAAGAATTACTCGATGAAAAACAATGTCCTATCTCTCCATTTAAAAAGTCTTTGAGCTGAAATGATGCAAAAGGAATATATAACGTAGGCAAGCTCGCGTATTCAAACGTATGCATTGAAAGGTATATTTTAAACTACCCGCGGTGCAGTGGTATTTGAACCTGATATTAGAGGACGTAGGTTCGATTTATATCCAGGACAAATCGTTACGTAATCGAGTTTTTGTTCTGTCTGGTTGTAACATTATCTATTTACGTATGTATTTAGAAAGAAAGGCTCTGCCCAGTTAGGTTTCAGACAGTCGTGTGTGAAAATGTCCCCAGATGTTGTTATTATAACGTTACCTAAAAACAAAACAGAAGTGTTATCTGAATTGTTATTCTGTTGCTTAGATTACCCATTAACATTTATGCGCGTCCGCATGACGAGGCCTACTCGTCGACTAATAAAAGCATCCATAAAGGATACAATACAGGAGAGCGCACCTTTTAAAGTTCCCAAACCCTTATAATTACCACTTGGTTGCCCCCATTACTCTTGCTACGGAACAAACAGCCCGACCCGACGTTAAAAATCGCTGTCCTGTCACGACTTATCTGCTTGATCCTTTGAGGGATTGTCGTTCCGAGCGAGACACACCTTCGTCCCGGCTAAGGCATAAGCGACAGCGTTTCTGTTACTTACTTATTCTATTCTACTTCTTATTTTATGGTATAAATTTAATTACGGAAATCTCATACGTATTCATCGCAGTATCTTATTGGCTTTTTGTTAATAACATTTAACGAATTACACAATCGAATTCTAAATCTTAAATGACAATCTCATTAAGTAAATGTCTGTCTCATTCATCGCATTTTCAAGGTCTACTTCCGTCGTAAACATTCCTCTAATGAACAAAACACTCGCCTCTGTTCTTGTTATGTTAAGTTATTGTTATGATCTAAAATTTGTCTAATTCCGTTTGTTTATATTTGATTTGCTGCAGAGTTTCTTCACATCGCAAATGTTATCGTTTGTTCCGAGGCGGGACTGCTACAAGTAAACCTCGGAGTGATATTCGACATTCATTTTCCTCTCGCCAGCATCCTGGCATCGGGTAAAGCGCTCCGTTACTTTCTCGAGCTTCCCGTTTGTATTCAGGAATATTCTTTGCATTTCGATGTAAAAGCGTCGTGGAACGCGTCTCTGTTGTATATTCGCGTTGTAAATATTTGAAATGTCGCTGTTAGAAAATGATTTTGTTCAAAGCGTTAATTGATTTTGTCTTAGTCTAAATTGTTTTTCTAATATCACATAGGGCCGTTGAAGAACATTTGACACATCGTAAACGCTAATTAAGAGTAGAATAAAGCATTAACAAAACAAAGTAATCTAAGTTGAAACATGAATGTTCGATACGAATTCGATTTTCAAAATTCTCATGGTCGTATAACATGTACATTTTCGGGAACCATTTTTGGTAAAGAATATTTTGGCAAATGTTCGATTAGTATGATTTTGTAATTCGAGTCCAATGTGACAGGGCGTAGACGTTAACCAAGGTAGCTGAAGGGTAGTGTTTCTAATGAAAACAACCTTAACTGTTTAAATACTTTTGCTCGTGTTTCTGAATAATAATTCCATTGCGGTAAAAAAGGCGGTAAAGTCCGATTAACTTCGATCTGACAGCCGCCATTAATAATAAAGGATTTTGTTTCCGTTTTATATCAATGGAGCAACAATAAATCGCGATGCTCCGCGTTTATGGAGTTCACGGTATTTTATTTGGCGCCGGAAGCCATTTATCTGCTGCCAAGGTAATGATGGAGCAGGGGATGTTTTAGGCTATTTTTCCGGACGGTGTAGACAAGAAATGTTTGAGGAAGCAAATTATTGGGTTGGTAAGATTGATGATTTTTTGAGACGTAAGCAAATGGTTGTTCAAGTCGTCTGGTAATAAGTGTTAAAAGTCGGCAGGTGCTGTTTTTGGAGCGCGCGATATATCCCTTAACTTTACAATATCTATTTAACGTAGTGCTAATAAATATTTAGGTCTTAAGTTCTCTACTTACAAGTGCAAGCAAATAATTAATGTAATGGGAAACTCGAGAAACCAGGTAAATCAATGTATACGAAGTAATAAGAGATTTGCTATCAATGCGTTACTATTAATAAATGTTTAACTCCTCAGATTCGAACACACTTTTTTTATGACAACATATACAACACACGAAATTCGCTATTTGTAGTGCATAATGTGTAATTTTTGTGTACCTACTGTGGCGCGGTACGGTGCGCGAACTTCACACAAACAGCGCCACTTCCAAATTCAACTTTAAACATTCATTCGGAAACAAAAACTCGTGATCCGATTTTAATGCAAACAGTTTGTTGGGAACTGCTCAAATGAAAATTTACTTTGTGTGCGAAGTTTTGGGGACTGTTGATATTTTTGCGTACAGTACCTACCTAACTACGGCAAGCTTGATTCAATTTTAAATGAGACGTCATGTAAAGGTTAGCGTGACCGATACGATTGACTCGTAAAGTTTAATTTAGTGCTATTCATTTTAGAAATCGTGAAACTTAATTCCCAAGGCTGGGCGACGCTAAGTTAGAACGTTGCTCTTCGAGGAAAACGCTATGACAGACAAAATTACGTCACTTCTGTTCCCTTTTTGATTTAGGAGATAAAATTTTTGTAAATTTTATTAAAATAGCGTAGGTACATATGACCAATATTCAACTAATGAGTTACGACCATTAGTGCCCAAATTAGTCTCTGTTCTATGGTATTCTATGTAGGTAATATCGGTATCACCTACATATATGGCTATCGTTGTATGGCTTAGCAGTACAACTATTAATCTACCATAGTAAAATACCTCTCATATTTAACTTTTCATAATGACTACTCTTTCTCTTTAGCGTGCCCGTGCTCCTCGCCATACCACTTACCGTAAATAAACTACAGACCTTCACCTCTTTGATGACAAGCTTTAAAAGCATATGTGATGAAAAGCTTTTAAACATTTACAACTAACGATCACTATCCAAGGGCTAATCGCGCTTGCCTTTCAACTTGACAGACCATATGATTGGTCAAGCTGTAAGAATGGAAATAGGTCTTTGAGAACAGCGCGACAGTCATAAAATATAATATCCAGTATTTATCTACAGATGCAATTAGCAAGAGTTGTACAGTTGAAATATTTAGCCTTCAGTCGGCAGCTTAAAAATGGATCAGGTATTGCTCTAGTTTTAAAAGCGACTAAAAAAGAAACTGTTCTTTTCGGATATGCCGGCCGAGAAGTCTGGTAGGCTGGTCAAACAAAATAATCGCATTCGCACAAAGCACGTAGCGAGCTAAAGTTATACATACAATTGAAGCACATATATTTATAACAGAACTGCCTCCGAGCCCCACGACTTGGGACAGTTTCGTCGATATAATGGGATTTTTATTCCGGTTTCACAAAGTTTAAAAGCTTCTCGTTGGATGTTGAAGTCTTTTTGGAGCTATTGTATAACATTATATACCAGAAGTTTTGAACAATGTGTGTTATTAAAATTGCATCACAATATCATTGCCAAAGGTATTTCGAAGTGGGAAAATTAACATAAAATACTTTGCATGTATGTTTGAACGGATTTTACTAAGAGATTATAAAAAAAAATCCCATATAACTTTTTAAATATTTCTCAACATTCCAGACATTCTGTAGGATGTGTCATATTTTACTTTTCAAATAAATATTCTTGTATATAAATTAGGCATAAGTATAGTTTTCAGTGAAAACTTCACGTGGTTATCTTTACTTTAAAACTTTTACAGCTATTTGTATTTCATGTATAGACCGACACTTTCGCAAAGCGGCTAATATAGTAATTCGCGACTGATCACAGACCACATTCATAGATAGTAGCTCAGGATCCTTCGTAGATCTCAACACTTAAGTAGATCTCAACACTCCCTAAATCTCAACACAACATAATTTACATTAAGAAAATGCTAACAACTATGCGATTACGCGATAAGGAGATTTAGGAAGCAAATTGCTTTAATTATTTATTAATCAATCTATTTGAAGCAGCAAAGCCTTTAATGGAATGCCTATTCGGTGTCTGTTACACAATATACATAGAATCGGCAGTAATTTCCATTCCATACCTTTTATTATTCACGTTCAATGTACTATATTCACGTTCTATATACTACTCGCAGATACTAATTAAATGAGATTCAACGGTATTATTTTTCATCGGCGAACTTCCCTTTGACGTTATTTAATGATTCGAAATATTTTATACTGTATCTCTGAAGACACTATTGATACTAACTAATATAATATGATGATACCTAATTGAATACTCATGGTAACATGGTTTACTAACTAGACTAATATTATTAACATTCCTCCAGGCCTGATGAATACTAACCAACTAAATCCTCAATGCCTGTAACTTTTGCACGTTAGTTACAGTTTTCATAGACTGCAGTGGCCACTTGTGGCTACACTTATTAGCGATAAGACCAGCAATGGTACTGTATTGTAATTTTTATTTTTGTGATTTTTTTTATATGTGGTGTACAATTTGTTTTTTATGCAAATATTTTAGTCGCTTTTTCTTTTTATATTCTTTTAGTTTTTGATTTATATTTCGTTTGTTTTATTTATTATTAGTGTAAATAAAGTGTTTCTTTCTTTCAATAAAGCGTTTTATTATTTTTAGAACTGCGTCATTTCTGAATAACACGCAGCAAAGCTACATGCCAATATATCATATTACACGTTAGGACGTTAATTGAAATCCCTGCTCGTGGTTCGTTGCGTATCACCCGTCACAAAGGAAATTCAATCAGTCAAAGGATCAGGTAGACATGTCCTAACAAGAAAACGATATTAAACTCGGCTCTCGGGATCGTTTGTTCTGAGACGATTGATCGCAACCAAATAATTGCGAGGACGCCGGAAGCTGCTATATAACGAAATGTCTAATATTGTAAAACGATTATTACTTAGTGGTGAATATTTGCAAAGGATTTTACATCTGTTTCGTAGCAGTTTTCTTAAGAAAAATAGCAAAATAAATATTATACATACTGACTTGTAATAGCCTAGTCACTAGGATATAGTTTTTTGAATTTCAGTCTCACACTCCGGTGGTCTGGAATGGATTCCTGGCGCGCACCATTGAAAGCGTGTGTTTTTTAACATGAAGTATAAAAATATCAGTCGCAGTTATCTACGGAAAATATTGTAATGAAACCTGCAGTTCTCAGAGTTATGCGTAGTATTTTTTGTGGTGTATGAAGTCTAGCAAGCCGCACTTGGCCAGCGTGGCATACTACAGCCGTAAACCGTTACCTAGAGGAAACCTATGTCCAATAATGGGACAATAAAAAGGCTTGCAAACGCACCGCTTAAAATCAATAAGTCTATTTATATGGGGAAGCTGAGCGTCTTCAGATGGCTGTGTGTGAGAATTTACAATATGATTATAATCAAAATACTAATCATTATTAGTATTGTATGGAAGTATAGCTACAATTCTTGTACATAACGTGTTTCACATTGCAAAGCGATTTATGTAAATTATTAAAATCAGTTGTACGTCCGCGCCACGTACGAGAATATAACTTTACGGTACCAACGCGTTCTGTGCTCCTCACTATTCATATTCACGTATTATTTTACGTAGAAATATTCAGTGGAATTTCACTGCGCGTGAAGTCTCTGCTGGCCGATATAGTTGTCGATAGGGTTAGGCCACACACGGCCATATGATAGCAAACTGGGCTTACTTATATACATACTATATAATGGTTATGTAGATATTTTTCTTATACCCAGACATAGAACAAACAAATGTGCTCAACACCAAAGTATGTTTTGGGTGGGAATCGAAGCCACGATTTTTAATTTCGCAGTCAAGGCGTCTAACCACTTATCAAGAGGTCAGTCAAAATCTCATATCAATTTAAACAAACTGCTAAACATAATCTATGGCTTATATAATTTACTCGGAAATTATCCAAAGTGTCTACATTAAGGGGATAAAGTTAGTTCGATTACATGATTATCCCGCCACATTAGGAGTTCACGTGGATAATGATTCATAACGAAACACATTGAATCGCATTACCGCCATCCATCACGCGGTGACTGGCAACTCGCGGATAAAGCGATGAGCACTGGAGTTGTTCGCGTGAGAAATGATGATAGATGGTGTTATATAAAGTGGTTTTAGGCTTCGTAGCGGATACCGGGCGATAACAGCGCTTGAGCGCGTAAAAACATTGTTGAACATTATTGACTGTTGGCGTCAAGACTGTTACGAGCTGTTTGCGCGGGGGTGGACGGAGAATGCGGTGGATAAGTAAAGAAGGGCAGAGAAAGCTGCAACTCAGAAAACATCCAAGTTGGAGTGGACTGGAGGAAGGAAGCTGGAAAATAGACCTCGTCATTAGACCCGCAGCGCTAGGAAGATGTTGAGCGTTAAGTCTTTTACGATGTTATGTGTATGTATAAAGTATATAGTATCAGATGAGGTGTTTGTTTTTACCATAGCGTGAATACACAGATCAGTAGAATTCTTGGAAATATGGGATTATTTTATTTCCATAATAGTATTTCGCACAAAAGTTTCACTAAAAGCGTTACAAGGGATGAAACGGATTTATTGTCCGGATCACCTTCGGCCACACTTTACTTGAACCCCATAATTATTATGCCCATTTCGTGCCCGGAACAAACGGCTCGACCCGCGTTAAAAATCGCTGCCCTGTCGGGACTTATCTGTTTGATGCTTTGAAGGATTGTTATCCGTGAGGGTTTTACCCTCTTAAGAATCACATATTCCATACGTACGAGTCAAAGAGAATTGTATAAAGTAAATAAACTCTACAGTATTCTTTTCGATAGCTCTATGTGGGTCTTTTTCAGAATTCGCTCTCCGAAGAACACAACTTCAGCTATTTTTGGCGCTAAGCAACAATATTTGTACAGTTGATTTCCGTTTTGTAGGCTGTGGTCAAATATAACAGAACATGAGCCGTTGATTTTGGATACACGTACTAAATATACTGATCAATATTGCTGATTTTGATGCAAGTTCACTAAAAAAATCTGTGAGTTTTTGCTTAAAATCAAAGTTAAGGGCTTGCGAAATTAGTGATTGGATATGGAGCGTGCATGAAAAAAATTCATTCGTTCATTCATTGCGAACGTTTCTAATACCAGCAGCAATCTTACCAATCATCGTAAATAGGCAGCGTTAATGAACTTTTAAGTATGTGGGACACACTGTGCGATTGGAGACCGACCGTTTGTAGAACGTGGAATACTGGATTGTTATCTTCTAATTTAATCCCTTCGTTACAACTGGTAGCACATGTAAATCGATTTTAATTTACCCAATGGAGATTTGTTCTTATAAAATGCTCTTTCTCTATTAAAACCTAAAAAACAGATCAGATCCCCAACTTGTTCTCGTGGTATATGCGGTCTTGTTATTGTTGGTAATGTGATTATTTCGCGGTCACTCGCTTCACCACTTTCCTAAATGTTAAATATAACAAAATGGACCCATGAAATTACTTATGAGTTACAACTGCATTTATAAAATTGTAATGTTTGTATTTCGTTCGTCATTTTCCCCTTCGCAACACAATGGCGTGATGAAATTGTGCGGATCTATTTTCTCATTCGCACAATAAATCAAAGGCAAAGGATCTTTTGTATCCAGACTGTCGTTCGAGTTTCGAATTTGAAATTGCTACGCGTCTCGGGCACTTTCGTTTATAAATATAGGGAAGTGGGGTTACAGTACGCGACATGACGCACACGCACACACATACACACACATGCACATACACACATATATCTCTGTGGCTTAACTTTACACTTGCTGTGTAATGGTATTTTAATGATATTATAATAAAAAGCGAAATGAAATGCACGGAGGAGCGTACGATTTGACAAAGTTACACATTATAGAGAGTCTTATACGGTCAGATATTGGTTAATGGGGCAAAAAACTGATGAATGCAGAAGGAGCACGCCAAGTCCACAAGGATAGAGATATTTAGCACTCGATGCTTTATGTCTACCCAGTTAGCGACCTGACATGATGGTATTATAGTAATTTCACGAAATGTTAAAAAAAATAATGTTACCAGATCTAAGTAAAACTTAGATGTTAGTAAAAATTATCATGAAAAGTTGGCCTTCAATTGTTCAGTGATGAATTTGCATTTCAAACGTATTTCTTTCTATTTACGTCTTGCAGTGAAACACAGCATCATGCATAATTCATTACGTCATGTAAAATGTAAATGTAGACAAGGCGTGCACGCTAATCTGGTAATACCGGAAATTCTGTTTGATGTTTAGTCTGTGGCAACAACAATTCGCGCCATAATAATATTGTCGCCGCTATTTGTGACAAAAGGAAAATCGCCATTGTGTCCCAGAAAGATAGCATTTTTTGCGCTGTGAACCCATTTGGCGGGCCTAAATTGAAATTATTATAAAGTGTGTATATATGTAGTATGTACATTGAGTCCGTTTATATGCTCAATTGAGCTTTACATAAATGGTACTAAGATTAAAAATGCAAGGAAGAATATGATAGTAATGGAATAATTTCATTTCAGTATTTTTTACGAAGTATGTACCTACCCGCCTTTGTACATGACAACATTATATGCTGATGATGGTCTGCGAGAAAGGACCATTCTACTTTTATACGTATAAAAAGTATCAGAGCATCAGAAACAATAAAAAAATATGATGAATATTTATAGGATGTCTATGGAGGGGGAATCGATGAGAACATAATTGTATTGAGTAAGACATTACATCAATGAGAACAGAGCGAATGCTCCGATGACGGCTTATTGGGCTGAATGAGGAAAAAACATATTGCGTCGACCCCGAAATCAGTTGGGAACAGAGCTGCGAAATGATGAATGGTGACAGGCGAAGCTAATATTAAATAACTTAGGTTTTTCTCGTCTGTAACATTCGATATATTGTATATTAAAACAAACAATCTTAATTTTCACAAGTGGTTTTAGAAACAGTTACAAGTTTTACCTTTATTTATTCATTTGTTTGTCGGGGAAAATCTTCAAAATTTATCCGTGAAATCCTAAGGGGGAATTTGGGGCGTGGAGATGTTCACACGCGACTACTTGATGCCAGTCCAGTCTGAGTCTGTATTATGACAACCAGACACCAGGCTAGGAAACCTGACAGAGTCGAGGGTCGACAGTTCGATTCCCAGCCGGGACATACGTATGTGCGATGAGCACATTTGTTTGTCGTGTTTGGGTGTAATAAAAATATCAATATACGTATTATTTAGAATGTCGCACATAATAATGCTCTTTGAATCCTGTACGTACATTTATTTCATTTCATAAAACGACATTTTTCAACGACTTTTATTCTCGTAATGGTTCTTTAAAATCGAGTGTAATCCGATTCCGCGACCGTTTCAGCCCGATCTCCTCTTAAACAGGACTTTTATTGCATTCTAAAAACGGATTTACTCCGCTGCAAGGTGCTTAAAGTTTGAAATAGCGGAAAATTGTTCAGTAGACAAAGATGACAATAACAATTATTGGGGCAATTCCACACGCGGATAGGTAATTCCAAATTATGCGATTAAATGCTAGCGTTAGGGTAACCGGACGGCTGATAAATATTATATCCATTACATTATATTTTTATGTGTGCTTTCGAGACCACACGTCACAAATACAAGATAGTTGTGATTGTAGTGTGCGTAGACCCTAACGAGAACAACGGAAGTAATAACATCAAACGCGGCGTTTTCGGCTTTAACGTCTTCAATTCCGTTTGGGCTAACGCAACGACATGACGCGATATTACAACCGTACTACAATGCTATTTATTTCGTAATTGACCTAATTTGTATAGTTAAATATATATCACTTGTCTGGACATCACAGCCAGGGCTCTGTTTAGTATAAAGTAAGATGGCCATTATTGAGTTGTCCCAAGAATATTGTAACCTTTTTGTAATATTCGTATGCTATTCAAACAACATATCTTGCGTACAAAAATTTCGTAAAATATAGGTACAAAAATCACATTCTAGACGAGGAAAAATATTTGAAACGCGATATTTATTTAAATGTAAGCTTTAATAGAGAAGTAGGTCGATCGATAACGAGATGGGATCACGACACTGCGTGCGAGAGCAACACTTATAATATTAACGAGAAAATAATTTATATGTAAATTAATCGTTTTTCTCCTATGCAAGTAGATGGGAAATATGGAGTAAATTGATGCTAGGTAATAATACCTTATCGATTTATTGAGACCAGAATACAGCTACGGTATGTCCCGCCTGTCGTAGGAGACTAAAAAGAGGCTTGCGCGCGGCCTCAGAAAGGGCGCTGGTGTGTTCTGCTAGGACATCCCGGAGTCCTCTAACAGCGCAGACTCACGCACTTTTTAGGAGGTTTTAGAGCGGTAAAAATGCTACATAACTCGGTGTCTCTTCTAAAGCACCGAGGCAAGCCTGCAAGGTTTCCCCCCCGTGATAAAAAAGGAAACCTAGAAGGTAGAAAACTCAGAAATATAATTTAAGTTTGAACGGTTAAAACTCAATCTGAAGCTGCTTCAGAACGGAAGACGGAAGGATTCGAGTACTTATGGTGCTTTAAGTTGCGCCGCAGTAAAGTTCATCTTGTTCAAGTTACACAGTTGCCTGAACGTATACCAAGACTTGCGGTGTTCATGTGATTAATTTAAAATTAAGTAAAGCTGCATATACAGAGCCGTTACTCCGAATTCAGGTAGTTAAAGTTAGTTTTGTGCTGACAGACCCTTCGTGAGACGTTCCGGGGTTTCGCGGAGTTTACTGCGTCATTTACCGTGCAATTCAAACTCAAATTGTTTTTTCTTTCATTATAAGGCACGTGTAACGAATGACACACATATTTTTATATCTATCCTTCGTTGGCTGTAGGCGCCCCTCAGGTTATAAAAGTTAGTCAAACTGATTGCTTAACAGCAAATTCGGGACCAGGTTTAGGTGCGACGGGAGACCCGAGGCTCTACATTTGGAGCTATGAAGTACAGTAGGCGAAACAGGTTGCAGCCAAAGGAAGATAAACCCCCAGGTAAAAGTTAGTGTAAAATATAATATATGTAGATTAATAATTCGTAATACAATATTTTCATTTATTCATGGCTAGTTCTTACTCGGGAGCAAGACGTGATGAGAATCAATCAAGAACTACGTTCAGTAAGAAGCCCCGCTCTCAACTTGGAGTTTACTTCTAGTTTAGCGTTAACGCCGCTTCATTGGTAGTACTTTATCTACGTCAATACTAGTTGCAGCTCATAGCCTCGTTCGTCGCACTGGTTTATATTATTATTATCATTTTGTTCCCAAAATCAAATAACAATGTTTTAAAGTGAGATGTATACGTTTCTCCAACTTAGCATTTACATATTGGAATATATCGTAAGTTGAGCTTAAGGCAATTAAATTTATTATTAATAAAGCATTCATGTAATTTAACATGCCCTTTCATCCGAATCTCCATTTCATTATGTAGACAATTCTAAAAAGATACTCGTGCTATTAGAAAACGGGTACTATTAAGAATTAGGTTTTCGACATTTTTAGCTCCATGTTGGCTTGTGTCAATAACTTGCACATTTTCACTGCTACAGGTAGGGTCCATACCCTGTCCTGCTAACTAATACATCGTCAGTATGGCCCACCGTGCCCTAAATTGGGAAAACAAATTGTTATTACTATACCTACCTTTTTAACTCAGTGGGATGGATCTGGATAGGAATCCTCCATGGGTCCCTAATGAGTTAAAAAGGAACCTTTTAGTAGCGGAAAATCTACCTTAATGTACGAGTAACATCACGCCTGTAATCCCCTAAGGGGTAGGCAGAGGAGTGTAGTACACCCCCACATTTCACCAGTTACGTT
>DWDX01001566.1:0-18146 GCA_018245675.1 Agara michaeli | reverse complement strand
ATTACGTAACCAAGCATTGTCGTTGTAGGGGCAGTTAATTATACATCTCGGACTACAATAACTGATTAATATCAGGTTAATACTGAAAGGCATACCCTTTGTTACTTTTATTTGTTTCCATTAAGAACAATCGACTAACGAAACCAAACGTGGCCAATAATTACACATAACCAGTAAACGGTGCAGGAGTATAGTAAGCAGGTATTAATCCGATAAAACAAGATAAATTTTCCGATAGGACATTCGCGGTAATATAAGCAAACGAGAAGCATGTTGTGGTATGTACATCCCTGGAATTTTTTCATTTTTTTAGGTTCAGATTGAACTCAATTTCAAGTTAACGACCGCGCAAAAACGCTGCGTTTTTCGTCAGAATTTTTTTTTAAACTTCTTACTAATAAATATTAAACATTTAATTTACTTTGAGTAGAAGTTATAAGTGAAGATACAAACAGACCTGTTGCAAATATTTTATAATAGTTTATTCCATACAAGCATTTATTTTAGTGCAATTAAATATTGGTGACAAGGCCAACGTTTGTTCTGCGTTACTACGGAATACTGAGTGAAGGGATTCGTGAGATCTCGCAATTCATTTCAGAGTAAAGATAGAAGTAACAAAAAAGACGCATTAGATTTAAATTGCATAAACTACAATTCCTTTACAATTAATGTAGCAAGTATACGATAAGCTAAATGTAAGTTGGATATATCCGAAGGTACGTCCGTCAATAGAATGTAAATACATATTTAGCATTTTCAAATTAGAAGCTAATGTATTTTTTTTTTATTTTACAGAACCTGTATGAAGTGTTCAGATATGAACCAGTAAAGTCAAACTTAATACAGTTTTTTCAAGAGATGTTTTTACTAGTAAATTACTACTGTTGTGAGTTTTAGACCACAAAAACTAAGATACATA
Source organism: Agara michaeli (assembly GCA_018245675.1). Taxonomy (NCBI): domain Eukaryota; kingdom Metazoa; phylum Arthropoda; class Insecta; order Lepidoptera; family Hesperiidae; genus Agara; species Agara michaeli. Next base: position 17,224 of record DWDX01001566.1, on the reverse strand, counting down.
AAAATTCAAAAAATAATTTAAGATGATGAATAAAAAGTGCTAATGCAAGTTGACTAGGTACGTACTTACAGTTTTTTTTTAATAAGAATTGTCGTGTAAAAACATAATGTATTTGATTCGATTCGGTTTAGGATACATAATAGTTCACTGTAACGTTTCTCGATAGAAGGAATACTTTAATATTGTCGTAACTGAGGAAACCAAGAGAAAGTTACCGATCCCATTACAAGATTGTTCAAATTATTGTGTACAGTTAATATTATACATACATTTATATACTTATTTGACAACGCGACCATAGAACTCACCAAGATGATAACTACATATAACAAAGTATACATAAAATACAATTAAATTACTTATTAAACAAGGTGGTTTTAAACATTTTCCGTTTACAGTTCTTTGAATGCAATTTATCTATCAGCTACGTGTTGTTCTTATAAAACAAAAGAATATGCATACCGAGGATAAGATTAATTTATTACTGTGTTTTAAAATGTTCCCATGTAGTACCTATCCTTATTTAATGATACCTTACGTACTCGTATTTTTAAAATGATGAAAGGTTTCATTATATTTTCAATGTTTCTTTATCATTGTCTTATATTAAAGGCCATAAGTAAGATGAATATATGAAACCTATGCCAGGGTTTGTCTGCGAATTGTTTTATATAAAAAAAATGTTTCTACGTCAAAAATGAATATCGAGTCTACCAAACGAGTAAAAACTTTAATCGTAACTAGGTACTTTATCAGCCGAAATAAGTCAATTGCTGGACTGTGTCGAGCTGAAATTTGAAACACAATTTCTGTATAAGATATTGAACAATCTTAAATCTGAAATATGAGACAGTACTTTTATATGTATATTATTGTACCTTACACTTATTTCAATTTACAAACCCATTTCATGATTGCAACGGATACAACAACATAGGAACAAACATTCAGGCCCAGAACAAATACTTACATTACATTCTGATATCGCGTCTACTTATTTTTGTCGTTAATGAAGAGATTAGATTAAGATTAGTGGTTGATTAGAGTATCTAAATGGTTTACAACAGTCCAAGGTTATTAATCAAGTTCAAAATCTGCTATATAATGTTAGTAAAGGGTCAGCTGATTATCTTGCCCTTGCGGAATCAGAACCATTCACTGAACGGTGTCTCTAAAAGTTAATTTGAACTCAATGTTGCTTAACGTGTCATCGCGTTTAAGACACACCGCAGCCACAGGGCTACGAATGTTTCATTTAAAGACACCAGTTAAATGCCACTTTAACCACTTTATCAATTGGTCTAATTGATCGTTCAACACACAACAACTCACATACTATTTCGTTTACTTCGATGACAGCCGATTGTGGCCTAGGTCTCAATAGAAATGTACCTATACAGTTTTAATGAGTCTTTTTAAATCGAAGGAGAGTTGTGTGTGCTAAATCGTGCTTGAATTTTCACATAAACCTTGATTAAGCAACACGGAATCACAGTTAAACAAGGTCATCACGATGACACCACACTATCTGTTTTTGTTACGATTCATTGTTGAGATGTCCTCACAAAAGAACATCATCAAATAGACGTATGCCAGTGTATCCGCAGTCATTAGATGTTTGTTAAAAAACTCGATTACTACTTTGATTATATGCATCAAGTACGCCATGTTTGACAATAGTGTAACATACTGCGGCTATTCAAATTGATCGTGTCATTGCCAATGTGCCATATATTTTTATGTCATCGCGTTACAATAACGTACAATCACAAATAAAAATGCAACTACAATAACGTAGTGGATGATGAATATGTAAGGCTATGTTAGTTCTGTCTTTATCAGTTGAAAAAATCTCTCGTCGAAGTGCTTCGGTCACAGACAGGGTACAAAAAATTCAATTTCCACCTGCCTGAGCTCTCTATTATTGAATATTTGATTTGTATTTTAAAAAAAAGGCGATATTGCTGTAATGTGATGATACCGACGTAAATTTATCTTGTTGATTTATAAATCACAGTATGCTATCAGAATAGTCGAATCAAATCTAGGAAATGAACCATTAAATTAAATTCTATTGTTAAGAACCGAGTTTTCGTCCAATCATTGTAAATATCCGTGTGGTATCTAGTTCAATACCTCTAGTCCTATACGATCCACTTATATAGGTAAACAATTATGTGATGCTCCGCGACTTTAGTTTAAAATAACAACGTTAAACATGCTAAAACATTATGGACTAGGTAAAGTTAATTCCGTCCAACAGTCACCGACGATTACAATAACTACGGAGCAATCATGAAATGATTACAGTGTCCGGCATTAGGAACATTAACGCATTTATTAATCAGAGGTACAAAAGCCTGTTGAGTACCTAGTATGTGAAAATTTCATGAATCGACGTCAAAGTAGAATACACTAAAGACTCACTATAATAACTCTACATTACAATTTATATGATTTTAAAATCTGCCTGTTACAGATTCGTGTCGAGCAGTAATGGACACAAAAGAAAAAAACGAGGTGGATAAAGAAAATGAAAAAGTTTCAAATAAAAAATATTCTTTAAATGGCGGAAGTGACTTAAAAACCAATGAAATTAGGAAAAGTATGAAAGAAAACAAAATGAGAACCGAAGACATCAAAATTAAACCCAAGAAGTTTGATGACGATAGTTGGAAAGAATTAAATTTTTACCAAAAAGCAAGACGAATGATCTCGTTTATTACGGTTGAGCCAATATTGGCTTGTTATGTAATGCCCTCAGTTCTCTCTGCCCTAGCGACGCAAAACTTATACTTAGAAAAGGCCTGTCGAGTGAACTTGCAGTTCGACCATCATATATGTGATGCGCTCACTCTTAGAGATACCGCAAACTATACGGCTGAAGAAGAAGCAGTGCAAACACTGGTAGCTTCTGTAACTGGATGGAAGACTGTATTGCAATCTTTCTTGCCGTGTGGAATTTTAATATTTCTGGGAGCATACAGCGATAGAGTCGGCCAGCGAAAGTTCTGCATGTTGCTGCCTATTATTGGCGAGTTCCTTACAAGTATAGGGCTGATAGTAAATACCTACTTTTTCTACGAACTTCCAGTGGAAGTCGCAGCAGTTACTGAAGCAATATTTCCAGCATTGACCGGTGGCTGGTTTACTATGTTTATGGGCATCTTTAGCTACATTGGAGATATAACGACAGAGGAGCAAAGAACTTTAAGAATAGGCATTGTGAATTTGTTTTACTCCTTAGGAGTTCCCGTGGGTGCTGCTCTTAGTGGGATATTAGTCCGAAAAATCGGCCTGTATGGTGTTTTTTCCCTGAGTGCTACTTTATACATTTTGAGTTTTTTCTACGGATTTTTTAGAATCCATGAGATTAAAAAGACTAATATCAAAAAAGTTAGTATATATTTGGTTGTCTTATTCTTTTGCTTACTTCGGCTGAAACGAAGTTTTTATAACATCAAGAACGTAGTTATTATTAATTTTCCTTTGCACTGCTCTAAAGTAAGACTTCTATACAAAAACTCATTTGATTGGCTTCACGCTTTGTGCTTATGATAATATTCCACTTTATATAAGGTAATATTTATACAAAGGAATTTCCTTCATCATTATCTATTATGCCATTTTACTAATTCCGATTAAACAGATCGCTGAATGAAACAAGAGGTCTTTTTGAAATGACAATTAATTCGATAACACGGTCTAATTCATTCCTTGTGTTTAATTATGGACAAATAGTTGTAACTTATTCAATGTTGTATCAATGAATACAACAGAATTGAACGATATAATGATCTCTTTAATTGATTATAATAGAGTCAGTGCATAATCTATAAATAACACGTACCTAATATAATAACACTGGCGTCAATATCATTTCTACTTAGGTCTCATCAAGCTGACTATAAACTACAACCATAAAAATTTTAGTATTAGAAGTAGGTTGAAAGAAGAAAGAAGTCGGTTGAAGGTAGGAAAACTCTAACGCACGCAAGATTCCTAACGATGTTCTATTCTTCTGATAGAGCAAATAATTTTTATATTTAGGTATAACTTCGAATGGTGAATAAATACTTGAATAAGAATTTGAAAACTTACATTGAAAAAAAAAACGAGTGATGTCCTAGATGTTCGGGACAATAAGTCTGGGATATTATAATTCGCCGAAATGTCTATTCTTTGAAATGTCACTTGTTAATTAGTGTTATTTACATAAAAATGGCCTGTTAGTCCTAAGATTGTATAGCGAAGTCTAACTCTGTATAATTGCCGTGTCAAAGAAACTTTCTCTTTTAGCCCGTTAACTGTACTGACTCACTGTAGGTCATGCTAATTTTAGAACATCCTGTACATCAACTTTTATATTGAGCAGCGTTTTAAATGTAGGTACTCAATAAAATCAGTCTCTGTGAAATTAATTGTACGCCTCCTAATTAGCTACATTAGCTTATTACTAAAAACAGATACATAAAAAAAACGCAATATGTAATGGTCAGGTAAAATGAAAACAACATAACCGAAAACAAAGACATATATAGATAAAGCTTTAAATATTTCTGTATGAAATGAAGAAATGCAAAAAAATATGCGGTATCTACCTATAATGTGGGTATAAATAAAATATAGCTGCCTGAGCTATCGTTATAAAAAATTCGGTCTGCTTTTATTAGCATGTGGTTCTGAGAATAGTGTTCAACGTGTCTAAGTATCTTTGACACTGTCCTTTTTCTGTCATGAACAAAAAAACAAATTAAGTAATAACATTTCCTTGGGCACGCATGTCGAGAATCAAAAGAGCAAAAAATAACTTGCAGTGGTTTTGAAAGATTAATAGGGAAACTACCATGCTATCTATGAACGATTATGTCCGACCATGGATTAGTCGTGGGTGTTTTTGGTTATGTAACTGGTCGGTTCGGTAAATGAAACAGAGCGTCCGACCATAACGATATTTAGTAAAAAGTCCGTCAACTTGACCTAGTTAGGCACGTGTCACACTCGGTTGAAAGGAAGGACCTCGGATCTGCATTTCTACATGAAATGAAGTTATACTACCTATTCACTCGTGTTTTGTTGTGTTAATTATTTACGAATTGTTCTTTTGTAGAAACCTATGTATATAACTTTATATCAATTACATTCTATTATACACGATGGTATGCTTACAGTAAATATGTATATCTTGCACCCCACACATAATATATAAAAATCATATAAAGAACGCATTCAATTTTATTTACGAGCAAAACCTCAATTTTGAAGATCTCGAAGTTGATAAAGACCTCACAGAAAACCTCGCCCGCAAATGTGGGCTGTCTGTCTCTATGCGCGCGCGAAAAAAATATATATATATATATATATATATATATATATATATAAGATAGTTAAGCTAGAACACTAATTCTTAAAGATATCTGTATTTCTGGTTACGCAATAATTTTATTTTGTAATATCATAATTTTAACGAAATAAATCCTACATCGTACCTATTACCACGCCTACTACCACGCCATGACTCCTTTCAAGTCACTTCTCACTTCATAAAAACAATTACAGACAGACTTGTTTCATTCGCTTTACTCCTAGTCTAGTATGTTTTAAAAGCTATTAGTCCTATTAAACAATAGATAGTTACATTTTACAACTATGGCTCGTAAATGTTATGCTTTGTGCATACGTATGTATTGATGATGTATTATTGTGAGTCTCTTATAAATAATAGTAAACATGACAGGACACTAAAGCAAATGTGTAAAAATTTATTTTCAGAGACATTCTCTGTCAGTTATTTGCATACGTCTGTACAATCGCGAACAAAAGGAAAAGCTATTAGGAAAGTTAAAAATATACTTATCGCTTGTAAATGTCAATGTCAATATCAAAGAGCCCAGAGAACCCATATTGTTTTGTATGAATATTTTCTTTTTCAGAAAACTCATGGATGTTGTGAATGGCTTCATGACTTCTTCGATATCCGTTACGTGAAAGAAACTCTCATGGTGGCCTTCAAGCCAGGTCCTAACAACCGAAGACTTCGCGTCATTATGCTTGTAGTCGTGCTGTGTGTGGTTATCGGACCAATATATGGTAGTTTATATACATTAGATATTATTATTATTAGATAACACTTGAATCAGTGTGTAACAAAAATGTTGGGAATACTCGATTTTTTAAATTTGGTTGCTAGAGATTAGCGCTGGCCGAAATCGTGCCTGATGGTGGGTGTGCATATAATTATGCCCAGTCACCCTTAAGTTTAAAAATTTAAAAGTAGGTAATCATTTTCGACCCATATAGACACAGGCACATTTTTCCGCTCCTTCGCCGTCTGAATCAGTATCATAGATAAGTCGTAATATTAGTATAAGAAGTATCGAGGAAGAAAAACGCTTCGTCCTGATTAAAGGAAGGTAGAAGGTAGAAATGTGACATGGCAAGCTCCTTCTTCAATGGTTGTTTGAATATTGATTCTTTTTTTTTGCATTCCAGGAGAGATGTCCGTTATGTATTTGTTCACAAGATATCGTTTCAACTGGAACGAGGTTGACTTCAGCATGTTTTCCACTTACGCTATGTGTACTTCGTTAATAGGTATGCGTTAACAATGAAATGTAAACTATTCTGTGCTCGATCTCTATTGTTTAATAGCTGAATAAGACTTTCTCCCATAAATCTTGTCGCAAACTAACTTTCAAGCCTAGGTACAGTCACATTACATTGCATAAACTAAATTACCATTAAAAACTATAATTATGTTATATAGCAGAAATATTATCATTATGAGCAATAGTTTTAAAATTGGTAATAGGTAATCATAACTACGAGTATCTTATTTTCTACAGGAACGCTATTTTCTGTTGGTGTGTTCAGTCACTTACTGAAGTTTGACGATGCCATTATAGGAGTTATATCTTGCACGAGTAAGATTTTATCAGGTTTCATGTATGCTTTTGCAACAAAAACATGGCACATTTACATAGGTATGTGTTAAGGTATTTAATTATAAAATACTTTGAATTTTTATTGACGAATGTAAAACTATTTACGATATTTTTTTTGTCTTAATATTTGTTTTCCAGCTCCGTTGATCGAAATATTCAACGGCACATCCTTCATTGCTATGAGGTCTATGGTATCTAAATTGGTTGAAAAGGATGAATTAGGCAAGTTATTACGACACAAACTTCACGAAGACGACCGCATCATGCTAATTCAGGATTATCAGGACGTTGACTGAGATGAAAATATCTCCTTTTATATTTCAGGCAAAGTAAATTCCTTTTTTGGGCTCGCTGAAGCTATGATGCCCCTGGTATACGCGCCTATGTATACTTCCGTCTACACTGCCACGATAAAGGACTTCCCAGGAGCCTTCTTTCTTCTCGGAGGTGGACTAACTGTGCCCGCAGTCCTTATATTCCTGTAGGTTACCTATACCTTTATGTTTATAAAAACAAATTTCTGCCTGATACCAATTAAACATATGTTTTCAGATGGCTATATTTGGCTAATAAGAAACACAATGTTGATAATATAAAGAAAAATGACAAAACCGAAGTAAATATGGAGAAACCCGTGAAGAATGGTGTAGATAATAAAGCGTTTCAGGTCGACGAGAAAGAAGCCAATACAGATAAGTTAGAAATCGATGACTTAAATCAATCACAAATCGAAATGGGTTTCACTGAGAGTATGATATGTACTAATAAGATGTAAAATTTACTCAATATCAATGCATGTATTTACTTTTATTTTATTTATAAATAAAATGAATGTAAATGTACGTATTTACCTACTCACCTAGGAAATTACTTAGTGTGCAAGCAAGATGCTCACTGATGTTTTAGACTTTTGTATTATGACCCCACGGGAATGGTCTAAGCAGTTAGGAATAATATAAAATTAAACTTAATAGATAGTATATTATTTCATGTTATTAACTTAAATGCAAGAAAACAAATTTGTATAGCCAATACAGTTATTGTGGAATATATCAAAAAAATAGTATTCACAAGTTACCTTGTAAAATCGTAGCAATTGTTTATCTCAGATGTTTTGAAACTACATACAGCGCAAATATAATTTTATAGAGCAATCTGACTAAGTTGATTAGTATACTTTTAGTTCTGTGATATTTATAATACTAATATTATAATGAATTTATAAAATATGTGATATCATGTCCAATTCCATCAGTGACAACAACATTAGACTTATATTACCTATTTTCTGCCAATTGTTCATTTGCTAATAAAACTTTCATTAATGTCCCATTAGAAAAGGCTGTTGTTGTTGTAATTATTTGGTGGAATGTAGGAAATTGTAGATAATCATATAAATATGCTCGCTTATGTTATGTATGTTTATTAACAATATATATGCTATAACTTGTTTCAAATCACTTCTGAACCGTAAAGATTAAGGCTTACTTGTATTACCATGAAAATTAATATACAAATATGTAAATAAATTTAAATACTTAAGATATTAAAAATGAGTTACTTATACAATGTACAATGGAACACAATAAGTGGGTTAATCATTCTGTTATCTCCGTTATCAAAAGCTGGATACTAATATAAGTATATAAGCAATAAACTTCTACACCATACCACCATGGAAAAATATGTAGATCACAGAATCAACTTTTACTAACGAAGGTAAATTTATTGTTATAAGTATGAAGAAATACTGTAAAAAGGACCGTTCTTTTATTTTTAATTCTGCCTAAATTATAAACGTACCTACTTATAGCATATTTTTCGTAATAACGTAGTGACAAGAATAAACAGTATTTTGTGAAATGTTATTATCATAACATTTATTTGTAACATTTCTGCTTGTTATGTTTTTTAAAACTAAGTATTGTTTTCAAAGTAACTTTATTCCCGTAAACGTTTTTTTATTGTGCAATTTTTGTATCCCGACTATTCGAAAAATGTAAATAAGCTAGTAATAACATACGCCATTTAAACTTCATAAGCCATGACTTAAAACCATCTGTGTATACTTAAGTAGGATTTTTGGCATTATGAGTGAAGTTATATAAAGAAGTTTTATGTTAATCGTTAATAGAATTACCTGTTTAGTTTCACAAAATAATATCACATGCAACAGAAACGAAATTGTAACATGTAGGTAGGTACTTACTTTAATTCTAAACATTGGAATAAAGCAACTATTTACCAGAACACAGCTACCTAATGATCAAAATGACAAAGACATCGCTTGGCAATCGCTGTTACAATTGCATAGAAAGGTAGTAATAAAATATGTTTAACAGGACTATTATTTAACCAAACATTTCCCTACCTACCTTACAATATTATTTATATTTAAATCTAGATAATTAGTATTTTGACTCTTTATGTAAAAACAGACTGCACCTAAATGAAACATAACTGTACTATAATAAAGTTACATGAAATAAAACCACCTATAATTAATAAAATAGTTTTAATACCTTGAAATCAAAACATACAATACGGCATCCAAAAATTTCCAATATAGATAATATAAAAACCAACCCTCTATGAGATGCGTTTGGGCTATACAAACATTGTATTAAACAGCCTCACCTCTAAACTGATTTCATTCTTAACAATAAAATTACACTTAATAATACAAATGAAAGGCATAAGTGACGGCATTTTTAAAATGCTATAACACCAGATCATATATTACACCGCACACAGTATTTCATACACCTTGTGTGCGATTTCTCTTCCAGCAAATGAAATGTACATTGCTTTGTGACTTGGATGCACCTGTGAAGAAAATATTTCCTAGTTATTATAATACAAAAATATTATGTTGTACAATGAGTATTTGTTTGGAATGTTTTTCATTTATTTATTTATTTATTAATATTATTAATTAATATATTATTAAAGTAATACTATGGGTTTCTGACTACCAGATCTAGAGATCAGCCCCAACAGTGCTCCAAGGTTGTTTCCTAACATGTAAACTGTTGCAGAGTGTACAACGTAAATCATATAACATAATTAAGTATTTAGTCCTTCATCAATTATGTAAAGTAACTGGTGCCTTAAGTTGGTATTAAGTAAAGAATGACCTTAACAAAATGTCCCAGCCCATTTTCTCGCCAACTTGCACAAGACTCAATGTTATTATATGTTTCATACTGTTTCCAGATACACAATAATGTTGTTTTAGTTCAAGAACAATAGGTGTAATAATACAACTAAAGTAAATTAGGTCTGTTTCACACTTTCATACAAGTAGCGTCACTATTTTACCTTGCCAGGTGTCAATGACCCTTGTTCTTTAGCCCGTCCGACATACAACGGTTCCCCAGCAGATGTAGTGCCGGCGACAACGGCGTTTGTAGGAATAGCGTTGTCCCTGGCTTCCACCCAACGAATCTTCTCGGGTTTAACACAACACACCTGAAATTGGTGAAAAAATATCATTTTAGATTTTATTCCGCATTTTAAAACAAGACATGGCTTGAGAAAAGATAAGGAACATGTTTGAGTGACTAAAGTATGTTTCGACTTTGTCTTGTAAAAACAAAGGAACTGAGCACGTCTCATAGATAATGGCAAAGTTCTATAAAGAAACTGATAAAACAATAATAATTTCTTATAAGTATTACAGGCGTAGGAATGACAAAGTTGAATCAGGTTTAAGTTACAACAAAGAATATTCATTGCCCTGAGCTATGTAACCATATTCAAACCATTTTTTGAGGCAGTTTGGAGATGTAGGATTGAATAGGACCCAGTAAATTAAGAGAATGTGAGTATTCAGATGAAGACAGAATGGGTATTTGGAAAGTTCGATTACATAAGTTTGGTGACACTTCAATTTAATGAATTGCTCAAGATTCATAAGCTTCGTTGTATGTGTAGCCATGTCTAATAATCTGTACATAATTTTTATAAACGTATATAATATATAATTATTACCTCAATATTGTTAACAGGATTTTCCTTTCCTCCCCATGGTACATAAGCAGCACGATGCTTGATGGCTAATTTTCCAGGAATCAGATCATTGTTAAAATTCGCTCTGATCACCCAAAGTGGACTGCCGTCGTGGCCCTCATAACCAGCAACAACAGCTTTATCAGAGAGACTATGAGCATTCTGAGGCGTAGTTGGGATCCACTCAATTGTAGCTGAAATTTATTGATAGAAATGAAAAAGAAATACTTCAATAGGTGCTGTTTCACGATTCTGCCATAGTTCATTCATTCTACTTACCCAAACCATCAAAGCATGGCTTTCTTAACTGTAGTTACATCGTCTTTCAAACCACATTCTCCTTTAATCATATCATTCCTAACTATATCAGTTACACCGACAAACAAACAATAAAAATATAAGTTCTACTGAATATATCACTTAGCTATTAAGTAGCTAACTTAACATCTAAGTAATAAATTCAAAATGTTCAACATGTTGCACTACCTCATGTGGAAATTTCTAATTAATAAGAAAAACGACAATAAGAATAGAGTACATTTTGCCACCACATACAAAGCAAAAAAAACAGTGGCAATTAAAAGGAGTATACATAAATGAGAGAAAAAAACATAAAACATAAGTATGACACCATTGGTGTGTGCTCTGACGAAGTACACAGAGCAAAGGCACAGACTCGGCTAAAACCAACGCATTGGTTAACATTCAAACTTGGTTGCAATTTAAATACATTAACGAGTTTTAAATACTTACGTGTATAAGTGGGTGGGGGAATATAACCAGGATAGGCATAATTTGGAGCTGGAGCATTTGGTAGCGGTGCAGTTGGCATTATCCCCGGATATGACATCGCTGCTGGATGACCTGGTTGAGCTTGTTGGGCTGCTTGTGGCTGGCCAGGGTAAGGGTAGGCGAAGCCAGGTTGGGGTGCAAATCCACCCGTTGGATATGAAGTTACAGTTGGCTGCCCGGGTGGAGGCGCATTGGCAGGGTTGTAAATTTGAGGGTAAATTTGGTTCTGTGGTGGCGGGTATTGGGGTGGGTTACCTCCATACTGATCTGAAATATTTAATAGAACTTGGTATATAAAAATCTCTTGAATTTGGGTCAGGTCTCTGCGTGGCTCATGGTAGTACCGGGATCTTATGGACACGGTTGTTATCATCAGGTAACAATAGTTATACGTCATCAGAGCCCATGAAAACGGTTAAGAAATATCCTACACACAGGTTGGCCACTATCCTGTATCTCTAGCAAGCATTGGAGCAACGTAGTGGGTTGGTGGAGTATGCTCCAGGCCTTGAACAATTGCAGGAGCGACCCATCAAACGCAGTGGTATGTAAATAAGGCTTACAGCCAACAGTAACTTTAGAGCAATTTTTTTTATGACCATTCTTCGTTTGCAGCTGGCAACACATTGTGCAATAGTTAAATCGCAGATATTAGGTATTGTAAAAATTAAACACAAGCCAGTCACGATAGGTATTGTTGATTCACTGGCTCTGATTACAATGAGTCAGAGTACCACGAACCTGAAATTTGAATTTACTCGCGACATTCAATTTTTATTTTGAAAACAATAATATGGGAACTGAGAAAATGATGCAACAGAGAAACCGAATTATAATAAAAATCGTAGTTAATGAAATACATTTTGTGGTCTTATTGAAAACTTATGGATGTTTCCTAGATATTTAAGGGAATTCATCCGGTTACTCGTAGTATTCAACCGAAAAAAAGAAAAATACGAGGTTTACATTTCAAAAGGACAACCTTCATCCGTTTATAATAAAAATTGATTAAATCATGTTCAATCAGTATGATTAAGTTTTAAGCAACCGTTTGACATTAGGTACATTTTCTAACTTGAAAACAAGATGGATTATAGATTGGTATTAGATTAGAATCATGAAATGGAAAATTACTTACATCCTGACATAATGCAAATACCCGTAACTTCTAAGCTAATTTGAAAAACCGAAAGAAATTATATTAAAATTTATGAAGCACAGCACCGCTGGAGGTTTGCAGTAGTTTTTTAAATCTTTCGTACAATCTTATACACACGTTCAAAATGCTGCAAATTGTAGATTGCAATACTTTATCTTATTTAATAATGCACAAAAATGCAAATGTTAGCAATAACGTCATCAAAATTTAAATTGTGAAATTGACATGACAGATTTGACAGCAAGTAATTACGGAATAGAGGATTCAATGCTGCGATTTGCGTAATATGATGCGGGGTAGCCAGTGTGTAAAATAATATACTTATTCATAAATAAATTTATTTATTCCATAATGTTGTTGTTGTTATTTGGATTCAGGGTAGGTCTAATTAATATTAATAAAAAAATATTTGACCGTTTCTTTTGTATTATACAGATGGTATTTTTATAGCTAAATTACTTGTGTCTTGGATTCCGATCCCACCTATTACATGTTAAGCATTACTGCGTCACATAATTTTAACATAATATTAACGATAATGTTATTGGTACTAATTATTTATATATTACAGGTATTATGATAGTAACGATAGTGATACGTGATAATGCCATCTGTGTTATTTATGTGCAAAATTTGAAGTGTATTAAATAAACAGTATCTATATTTTAATATAACTTACATATAGTATCAAATATAGTAGAATTCAACCCAGTAGTTTATGTTCGTTTGTACATCTAAATCGAGGAGTGTACTTGCGAATTCTCAACACACATTTACAGTAAAATAAAGTGTCGATAGTATCTACTTTAAAACTTAGATACGCACCAAACAGCTATAATGATATCTCTCAGGCTGTAGGCCGACTATCGTATTTGGATTAATCTTAGGTTACCTAACTTATTTATATTCATATCATGATTAATTACTTTCATCAAGATAATTATAAATAACGTACGGCCAAGTAATAACTTATTGTTTTAATTCAATTTCGTGTATATATAAATAGAAATATTGAATCATAAGAACAGCGTAAGAGATCACCCGTCCAGCGAAATTGATCACGACTAGAATATTAACGGAGAAGACGTTTGTTGATATATCTACCTTTCTTGCTTGTACTAGATCTAGCATCCTCTGGATTTGCTCATTGTACCTGTAATCTAATAGGATACAAGCTTATGTTATACAAAAATTACATTATAATAAACATTACGGTTATATTTGTCATTGCAGTTGTTCTGTATATACTACCTACTGTACATTCTGCTAATATTGCACTGTGCCGATATACCAATATCAATGTATTGTTATATAATTACAGATTAGCTTTAATGATAGCGTTAGTGATAAAATAAATAATTTACTTAGATTTAATAAAAATACTGGTAAACTCACCTTCCTTCATGTACAATTTAATATTCAGAATAATTGAAATAATCGTTTTTCTTTCAGAGACAAAGCATGTGCTCATTTCCGTTAAAAATATTGGCCGACTGTTTATTAGCAGATATTGCAATAATTCGCTCACTATTATATTGGAGTACTGTAAAATTATGGTTAATTTGTTTTAATACGTAATTACATATTATAGAAATGAGCCATAATAATGTTATGAACTTCAAATTTATGTTCATATTACCTCTACAGAAGGCGATAATATCCTGCATATTACTAACAGTGTTGTCATAAACCAGGAATTAAATATAATTAATATCTGAAAAATAAATTTATTACGTTTACCTACATGCAACATATTACAGAGTTCGGACATAAATATGTCGTATAATATTAGTATTAGGGGATAAAGTAGTGTTATGGGTAGCTTATGAAACAATATTTTTTTCATTGACATATTTTTATGATTATGTTCTGTTCTATTTCTAGGTGTGAAAATTATTTTGTGTGTATTTTAAAATGTGTATTTTATCTTGGTCTATCATAATACATACAAGCTCTGACTAATTTAGGATCATATGCAAAATTGTCTCAAGATATCAGAACATTAGGTATAATGTTGTGTAATAGGTAATATTACAATGTCAGGATAAAGATGATAGACATTATGTTCTAGACAGTATGATTAAGATGTTAAGATGTACCTGCGGATTAATTTAATTTCAACAAAGCCTCAGATAAAATGAACTATACTTACTTGGTCATTGTAAATTCTGTTGAATATATACACAGTATCAGCGATTTTGTCATACATTTGCATGAGTTCAAACCAGCAATTATTTTTAGATCTCTCTGCTTCTGTATTTTGGCATTTCTTAAAACACAATATTTAATACAGTATAAATGAAAAAAAGGGGTAGTGTAACTGTACATAAGAAAGAATATTGATAGGTACACAGAAGTAACGAGTGCGTAGTGAAGACGTGGAGAAAGTAAAGTTAAGACGAAAAGAGCCGTCTTGTTACAGAACGATTTAACTCGCCAAACACGCCGTTAGATTATTTCCACCTAAAAATCTAAAGGCGACTTCAAAATCTTCAGTGATTTTGAAGAGGTTTGTCGTGGTGTGAAGAAAATGTATATAGAGGCTGCACTGTACCGACTTACTAAATAAATATATAAATATAACTCTTTACCTTTAAAAGGGTATTAAACATCGATGGTCCCAAAGTAATTTGGTTGGAAGTGGGCGTATATTCAGATTTTTTTATCAGCAGTGCTTTAAAAATGAGTATGTTGCAGTACATATTTATGAGGAAGAAAGCGCACATGGCTCCTTGCAGCTCTAGTAAGAAATATATTAAATGTGACACTAAGTTCTGCACTGAAAATTTTCTTAACCAGAATGTCAAAGTTAGTTCCAAAATTGGAACAATTATTAAAATTATTGCCACAGACCGCCTCATCATAAACATTTTCTTGGACACATTGAAATGGTCGTCAATGTCATTAAATAATGCATACAATTTTATATACTCATGATTGTTTCTGAATGTCGTGACGAATATGAAGAAAACGATTTCAAATGTTTCCTGTATTCCCTGAGCTTTGCTTAAGATTTTAAGCGGTATGTCTATGACGGTGTCGTCCCAATTAGCTGGCCTTACAAAAGCGAACAACATTATTATAATAAATATCAACATTAAAGTGTATAATATATTGAACAATTTCACTTTGTAACTCTGATCCAGGCGTCCGACTATTTGAATTCCGAATAATGACCCAAAATACATAAGAGGTCTTCCCGCCACTTGTAAAGATCGTTTCGAAGATTTTCTTCTTGAATGATTTTTGCTTCCTAACAACACTGTAAAAGCATTATGTTTCAATTCTCTATTCTGGTAACACTGTAACTGGAAGTCGTTTGTATATATCATTTTTGGGTATCCTAACCACATGTTTCACAGGTTCTCTTACTTTACTTTAGTGCACAACGAACGAATACTCTACACTGACTGTACTATTTCGAAAAGAAATTGTAGATAGGTACTCGAATAATGTGTTTTAAAGGTACTGATCGAAATGGTTATAACAACTTTTTTATTAGTGACACAAATGGAAATTTAATTAGATACAGTCGGAACATGATATTTCCATAACATTAATTGACTGGAATCTATTATCATTTTATATGTAGTGTATAAAATTTAATCACTTCTATATGACTGAAATGATGTCTATCTATAGCAATTTATTTCCAAGTGTCTCCGTATCGCTCATTAATATTTAAGTGCTTCAGAACATAAATATCTATGCGGAAGTAGGGTCTAGTGTACTTACTTTATACCAATTTGATACGACAAGCTTTTGGTAAGAGCGCCGTCATATGTTTGAAGCAGTTATAGAGAGTGCTTGATTTATTTGATTATACCTAGTAGCAAATCTAAACAGTAATAGCAACCTAGTAGTAATATATATTAGTAGATAGCTCTATATAATATCTACAGGACTGAGTCGTTATCCGACAACAAGATGGCTATTTATATTAATGACAGGAATAAAACTCCTTGCTTGCTCACTTCCCTTGACTAACACAGCGTCGCATGTACGCAGTACGTCGAAGTAGACCAGAGGAACTTACTGAAAAATGTGTCTGAATAGGGTTTTAGGGGAAAGATTATGTAGAACTAGCTTTAGCCCGCGGCTTCGCTCGCGTGGAATTTGGTCTGGCATATTAAGTTTCTTGACAGATCATTTCAATAGTAACAAAAAAATCTTAATAGTAAAAAATATATATTTATTCAATCATATCGTGATAACTTTTAAACTATTCGGCCAAATTACTAAGTATGAAGGACAAAGTTTATCTACATGAAAAACTTAAAGCGACAAATGTATTGATTTTAATAAAAGTTTGATAAAT
>DWDX01001565.1:0-18147 GCA_018245675.1 Agara michaeli | reverse complement strand
GGTGCAGGTTTCCTCACGATGTTTTCGTTCACCGTTATAGCGAGTGATATTTAAATTTTACTTATAACAAAATAGCTTATGTCACTCTTTTTTTTATAATTGCATAATAGGCTTGCGTTTGATTACGATTTTACGAGCTCACCTGATGCTAAGCGAGGTACGGTCTAAGATGTAGCACGCTCGTATAGAAAGTGACTATTTACTCTTGTTTTCAATAGCATAATAGAATATATTATGTTACTCAAGGATAATGTAGCTTTATAAAGGTGAAAGGATTTCTCGAATTGGTCCAGCGGTTTTTGACTTAATCGTCGAATAGATGGCGCTCATTTCACTAATTAAACAAGACGCAAGTGACTTGGAACGAAAAATTTTTGATGCGAAAACTTCTATGGGCGCGTTTACTGGAATCGAGTGCTGGCATACACATGAAGAAACCGCGTGTTATTTTTTTCTAGTAATCAAAACTCATTCATAACGAGAACACTTCGGGATAACAGACAAACGGTAAGACCACAAAACAACCCGAGCCAACTCTGCAATGAACATCACGCAACATCCAGCGGGCAAACAGATCAACTATCCGTACACTAGAGACAATAAGTACACAGACCTGCCGATCTTGATGATGCTCTCGAACTCCTTGGACTTGTCCTGCAGCGTGTCCCTCAGTGCGACCAGGCCGGGCATGAGCCTGTCGCGCAGCTCCATCGCCACGGCTATGTGCATCGCGGTCGGGTATGTGTCGTTGGAGCTCTGCGACTTGTTCACGTGGTCGTTGGGGTGCACCGGGTCCTTGCTGCCCAGCTTCCCGCCGAGTATTTGGATCGCTCTGTTCGATATCACCTGAAATTAAGCGGTCTTTTTAAAACTTTGTAAGATGACAAACGAGTTATATTAATCCAATTTAACAATTATACGCATGTGTGATAGTAACCGGACAGCTGATAAACATATACGCATAAATACATACAAAGTAAGGTGTAATAGGGATTTTTATTACAGCCCGGCATGGAACAAACAAATATGCTCATTAGGCAAACGTTTGTTCTGGACGGGAATCGAACCCGTGACCTCTGGCTAAACAGTGAGAGACCAGCAACAGGTATGGATTGCTTCATGTTATATATTAAACCGAATGCAATACTTTTAATGCCGAAACCATTTGTAATATTGTTGTATGAACGGCGTCTACCTCATTGGTGTTCATGTTGGACTGTGTGCCGGAGCCCGTCTGCCAGATGACGAGGGGGAAGTGGCCTTCCCGGTACAGCTTGCCCGAGATGACGTCATCGCACGCCTGCATGATCGCGTCCGCTGGAGTGATGAAGAAATAATAACACACTTATTATATGCGAGTTGACAAAAATTTACACCGACTAGAAAAATTTACATTCATCGAAAACAAACAAAAGCGCTTATCACACAAGTGTTGGTCCCGGGTGGGAATCGAACCCACGACCTCTGCTTTGGCGGACGGGCTCTCTAAGCACTAGACCAAGACGCCCGTCGATGGTATGAATGTTCTACTATGGTAACATGGAAAACTGGGATCGGCCTGGTCTGGCTCCAGTTAAGCAGTCAAGTTAGCTCACCACCAGACGGAACATTGAATGATCAATCATAAGTAAAGCAATCGTTGAAATTACCAAGTTTCTTTTCGAGTCCAAACTCAATGTTCACCTTAGCGGCTGCCTTTTTCAGTATTCCCATCGCTACGATCACTGGATACTGAAATGATTATGAAAAAAAAAGCCTTATACTATTATCATATTTATTAATATTATCACAGTTTATTCACAGAAGTTTTGTTAGTACAGACATATTTGGCCCTCGGTGCTTTTTGCCTACCCCGTTGGAGTCCTGGCGTGATGGTATAATGATAATCACATTTTTTTTTAAATTTCATCATGAGTGGCAATTATTGTTGAGAATTGACGTTCTTTGCGAATTATGAAGTAAGAATCTATTATATCCTTCGAAAATCAATGTTTGGACTCTTCATTACGTCATGGCGAAACATGAATCGTGACGTCACACCACTGTGTGACCTAGCGATAATGCCTTGTTACGATTCGCAAGATTATTATCGTAACAACGTTCAGTTTCTATACGAATACAAGACTGTACAGTGAGCCAGATGCGGTGCGACATTGCGCCGTACACATACGCAAGGGAACAATGTCAACTTGTGTTAACCACTCACGTGACAACGGTGCTGGTGGTATTACGTAAGTGAGAGCGAAAGTGAACTTTATTGTTGGTACAATTTATAATTTTACGTATTTGTTCTATGCATTTCGACTTCGCAGTGTCTTTACGCGGTAATGATTTTATGCAATCTATTGTTATACCATCGCGCCGGGCCTCTAACGGGATAAGCGGCGGGTACTCTTGAAGAATGCAATAGCGGCTAATATACATCTAGACTGGCATGGGCACCACCGCTTCACGGTAGATCAGGTGCAGCAACGGTACTTTCCAGGGCGAACCGTATACAGGTTTCAAGAGCAACCATGCACTTACCGGCATCCGCTCTTCGATCCCACCGATGGGGAAGTTCATAACGGAGCGCACGGTCTGCGCGCCGTACAACTTGTCGTCGGGCACGTCCAGCTCGCCGAAGGTGTCGCGTTCTTTTCGCTGGAAACATTCAGATACTACAAATAAACACATGCTAAGTTACATGTGCACGTGTGTCTTGTCACCCAACGCTCGTGGCACAAATATCTTTCCTTGGTTGGAATCGAACCGGCCACATCGAAGACGTGTAAACTCTGTCAACCCGCACTATCGCCTTAAACCGTCACATTACGAAAATAAAGTGTAACAGTAAGAAAATAAGAACGTTCAAAAAACGGACAAGGCGAGACAATAATAAAAGCTAAGCCATTGAGATTTAGTAAAAATAATCGTAAAGAAAAGAAAATAATTTATACTAATATTTATAAAGAGGTCACATTTGTTTGTTTGTAAGAGGTAATCTCTGAAAGTGACGAATCGCTTCTGAATTTTTATTTAAATACTAATGCTTTATTACAGTTCATACGATGTATATAAGCGGCAAAAGATTAAAAGTTATCTAATAAATTGCAGGCATTTATAACCTTATGATACCGACATGAACAAATACCTACGCTACGTAGCAACATAGGAGCGCTAAATAGATCAAAAGTAGGTAAGTAAATAAACAACAAATATATTTGCAACAAATGCAAAGTTAGGCATAGTTTAACAACGCGACAGTTGTTATCAGCAGTTACGAAATGACAAACAACGTTGAACGTAAGCGAAATAAATGATATGTAAATATACATCGGCTTGTAATGAACAGCAAGTGTACTATGTTGGATTCGGCCTTCGTATGTAAGCGACGGAATGATGTAATTAACACTTACCATTTTTACATTTTTACTCTCGGGATTAGCACACACCGAACACGCCATTGTAAATTGAATAAAATATTTCAAAAATTTAACACAAACAACACAGTGACAATACGATGAAACAACACAAATTATTTTGAATAGTCGAGCGATTTGACAGCTCCCGCCAAAACACTGACAAACTGTACGGATTACAATGCCAACTTCGTTTCCAGCCAGCGATTTTTTTGATTAAATGAGTTTTGCTATGATCTAAAATGTCTAAGTAAGGTAAGTGTAACTATAATGGCCGACGGCTATTTTAAATGATACAAAGACGAACAAAACGACTCGGTACCGCCACGTTGTTGGACGAATTGCAAAGAATCAAAGAAATCACAGAGGCAAACCGGTCGTCGTCCCCTCCACGTATTTGTAACGGATGGAACACTACTGGGATATTTGTGTTCACTGCTTCTCTTTTTATGATTTGATAACTAACCGCAACAATCAATGCGCGCCAACTGATTTGAATAGTGGTTACTTGATAAGCGGTTATTATAAGTCATATGTTTACATTTAACTTAGTTTGTGTAGTGAGCCAATTATGTGTAGTTACCTAATAATTTACATATTTAAAGTGGTATCAAATTTAGTCATATGTATTGAAACATCCAAACAATTTGTTACGATTATTGAAATTCATCACCAAATAATATGAAGATAACACAATGCAAAATGCTTTGACACTTTTAATGAATACCAGCTTTACTTCGTCCCGCTCATACATTATCATACAAATTTTAATATACATAGAAACCTTCCTCTTCAATCACTATCTATTAAAAAAATCTGTCATCAAAATCCGTTGCGTAGTTTTAAAGATTTAAGCATACATAGGGACATAGGGACAGAAAAAGCGACTATGTTTTATACTATGTAGTGATTACATATATATATTTAACAACTTAACGAAATGTGGGTGTGCATGTAACCTGTTTATGCATAAGAGAGAAATAGCAGCTGTTATTATTAATATGTAATATACATAATATTATTACCTAATATGTTGGG
This sequence comes from Agara michaeli, assembly GCA_018245675.1. Lineage (NCBI taxonomy): Eukaryota > Metazoa > Arthropoda > Insecta > Lepidoptera > Hesperiidae > Agara > Agara michaeli. The sequence goes on along the minus strand of DWDX01001565.1, from coordinate 13,708 downwards.
CTTGTATAGTTTTGACGACTGCTACAAATTCTCATCAGCCCCCAGTATTCAGTGGCAAAAATGCCACTACATTCGACCATTGACAATTTTATATTATAAAAAATTAATCAATATATGATTAAGTAATTATATTATGTAATAAAAATTAGTTAATCTGAATAAAATTTTGTTTGACATCAACCAAATTTTCTACAAAATTGGTCAAAAGTTTTGACAAGCGAATAATAGTCAATAATTGCATTTGCACAAATTATATCAACTAAATGAAAGTTATACAATACAATTTCAGTGTTATTCAAATTATTGTTCAAGTGCAAAACAAGAAAATTTGATCTTCACTACCTATTGTCTTCATAACAATAGATAATAACATAATTAATGCAATATAGTCATAATTGAGGAAGAGCTGAGTAAAGCTCAAATTCTCACAGTATTGTTAGCGTGAGGTAATTTTTTTAAGGTTATGTGTGTGTTACATATGGAATGTAGATGTATAATAATATTGGAAACATAATAATATAATGATAGTTATTATTTAAAGGAATTAAAAAAGTGTTACATATCTACGTGCTGTGCTGTGCTGTAACAAACAGACACACTGATTTTATTTATTTTTATATAAGACTAGCTTTTGCCCGTCTCTTCGTCCCACTCCCGCCACTGTGATTCTCTTTGGTGGTGGTGGGATTTATTAAAATGTGTGTTTAGTTCACCTCGACATATTACTACATATTTTATTATACATATAAACCTTCCTCTTGAATAACTCTATCTATTTAAAACAAACCGCATCAAAATCCGTTGCGTAGTTTTTGAAGATCTAAGCATACATCGGGACAATATGACGATATGAAAAAGTCATAAAGGTTATTTAATTAAGATTATTATGCGCAAATGATATATGGACTTGATAAGCTGTTTTGATATGACTGTTAGAACCAGTGACAAATATACAACACTGAAACCGTAATATTACAAATTTCTATGATGTAATTTCATCCTATATAACATTCATAATCAGTGTTAAAAACACATTTACAGATATATCATTAGATTATCTATTTAAAGCAATATGTTCATCAAATATATTTTAATAAAATGGCTCAAAATATTCCTTGCATAGCAATATATGAATAATATCTATTTCCTAACTGACAGCTAGCCAAGAGAATTCCTTTGCAACCAATAGGGATCTGGAGAATACTCAACAATGACACTTCAGTGAGAAATAGGACAGGAGAACCAATACAGTGAATTTTGAAACGGTCATATATAAGTAATGTCAATTTGATGTTTTTTTTTTAAATTTAATGTGCTCGCTTATTTATTGTTTTTTTGTACTAATGTGGGTATATACACATATGTGTGACAAAAATAAAGCAATATTCTTAGGAAACAAAAGAAGATCAGGTCCAGGCTTGTGAAGCGGGGGTTCCAACGAAAGATACAACCTAAAGTTGATCGAGCAACCACAATTTGTATAGCAATGTACCGAAGTGAATTTTTATTATTTAACTCCAAAACTAGAAGTTTCTGCTCAATGTGAGTGGTAATATTAAAATAAAAATATTATTCCTGATAATGCTCAATGGAGATATATAATATAGATAAAATTATAAGAAACATGTCAAAATGTATGATCTAATATTTAGGGAAAAAACATTTTTATTGTACTGAAAACTATACATCCTATCGCTTCGATAATGATAGCGTTTGAAGGAGATTATTTCCTATAACAATTACATTATTAGCGAATTTAAGGTGTAGAACTCTAAAGATGAGATATGACCTAAACTCTTATTCATCAGATTTGGCTAAAAAGAAGAAATTATTACTTTTTTAACACTCGCGTTTGTCACAAACAAACCAATGTATTTTGTCTGGCTTGCTACTACAATGTAAGCGATTACTATGATTATCATTAGTGAAATATATGACTTAAGAAATGCTTACAATTAAAAACTTGTCAAAAAAATGTATAAAAAAGGTATACAGTAACTGATATCACTTCACTCATCTTCTTTTTAGATTTTATAATATTATAATCGGCTCACCGAAAACTTTTAATTCATAAACAAGACTAATATCAGTGAAATCGCAAGACCGTTAGTCTCTTGGGCATTTCCATGGGATGTGACATAGACGGAATATACGGTGTATATCGAAAAGATTGCCCTTAATACGCAATATTTAAACAAATGCTGGAGTTGTTTCATTCAATGTGTCTTTTTGAGACGATTTTCTTATAGACTTTATACAGAAATACTGAAGGCGACCGGTTATGCAACTTACCGCTGTGACATTTGTGGTGCTGAATTCACGTTTATCCATCAATCGAACGACACATCGTAAGTTCTTAGATGAATTTCCCAACGCTGAAGATAATTTGAAAATGGATAAAGCCATGATTATGTAAAAACTTCCTTTATTTTCGACAAAACAATTCCTTTTCGTTTGTACATTCAAATCTTCAGCTGAGCTGTCAGTGAAATGTCAAGATTGACATTAGTTGCAGTTATCAATCCTAGTAGACTGCAAATATTTAAAAAAAAATTACAATTTTCTTGTCGTTGGTGTTTTGTTTTTCACTTTATATGTAATTAACTTAAAATTTTTGAATCAAACACTAAATCCAAATTATAGAAATACAAACATAAACGTAATATTTAGTATGTTATTTATAGTATGTTATTGTGTAATAATTTTGAGAATTAAATTGTAATTAAGAATGGTTCTTGGTAGTTGAGTATTCTATAGATTCTTTGTATATTGGTTTCTTTAAAGCTACAAAGTTTACTTTTAAATATAAAATAATATGATCTAAATATCTAAACTATGAACGCTGCAAAATTTAGTGCTGCTTCAAGCGGCGTCTTGGTGTACTAATTTTATAAATCGGGTGTATTCGGTTCTTGTCGGTTCAGTCACGCCTAGACTCGTTCGAAAAGCGAAACCGAATCATTTCATTCCACGGCGATGTACCAAGACTGATGCTCTTGTCGTGGACTCTTGTGCAAACGGGTTATTTTACTCCCTGACTCGGGCTCTTATAATTTATAGAGTTCATTTTACATAAGAATATGTTGTGATAATTTGTAGCTTGTGGTGTAGTGTTTTTGTTAGTAATATCAACAGTGATACAAAGATTGTGAAGTGTAATAAGTGTTATAAGTAGTTCCTTAATCAACTGGTCCTGGATTCCAAAGGATTGTATCATTCGAGTGATTAACTGTATCAAAGGTGAGTTTTAGATTTAAAATTTGTGACAATTCGTGCGGCAGTGCGTGGCGTTTATTGGAATGGCTTCCGTTTATCGACTCGCGTGCGCGGTAATGGCTGACTTTCTTTTCTCCGCTTGCCGTCAAAGGGATAGATACAGATAACGTTCAATTCGAATACGTCTTGTGTTTTTGTGTATAAACGAAACTGTGATGTTATTTTACGTGTGGCGATGCGCGTAGGTGGTATATTAAATAGAGTGGGTGGAGGCAGGGAATGCATTTTACATTACGACCGGTTGCGGTCCCCGCATAGTGTTGAGTCGACATTCGATTTACCGAATCGAGTGCCTTACGTTTTTATAGCTCTCAGGAACGCACGAGTAGCAATGGAACGTTCCATTTCAATGATTTTGTTGAATGAATAATAATTATGAAGCGCAAGAATTATTTCTATTATAGTAGAGTTAAATCATTGTATGGGAGTATTTTATTTACGATAATATACGTGCGTGTAATATGTTGGCGTATAGACGTTACTTGACGGTGTCGTGCCACCACGGCGGATCGATGGAGCCCGAGCGGGCTTTAAATCCCTGATGTTTGTTGTTACAGATCTCGAACAAGAGCCCAGAGCGCTGTGCACGCATTATGAAAGTGCGCTCCCATACATGCATATGAGCAAGTAGTGAAATTTTGAAGCCCGTCCGATCTAATTCCGTCATGGCTATCCTGTAAGTATAACTCGATGTCGTGGATGTTTTCTATTTCTGTTCCAAATATGATTTGTTCTTATTGTTTGTTTGTTTCTTTATCGTTGCGCTACCACGTTCGCTCCCTCGTTACGAAAAGCATGCCAAATGTATTTTTTTTTTTTGACTCCCTTTATGATGCTGAGGCTTTCGTCGGCGTGTGACTATCAGTGCACTGACCGCGTCGGGGCCGCCGGTGCCCGCTCTTTCCAAGTACTAACCTATTTTTGTACGCGTTGATGAAATACTTCCGACGTTTAGGCGACTTGCTCATTAACTACACGCTGCACCTGAGTGTTTACAGTTGCGACGTACAAACATCGTGTACACAGTACAGTCCTCGTACGATAAGTACGGTGTTTTCAACTATTCAATCGAGATTTTTCGTTCACAAAATGGGTTGGTACTAATACCGTCGGAGATGGCGGGTCACTGCGCGTTCTCGCTTCAGCTCGTGAACACGCTCCGATCGCACTGGACCCCTCCGAGCCTTCGCGTATCCGCGCGCGAGATCGTCCGCTAATATTACACACACGAAACTATCGTAACTAGGTAGACTCCACGACGTCGACAGGCCACCTTTAGGCGAAAATCGGGCGGCGGAGCGGTGCGGTGCGATGGGAACGAAGCGTCGACGGCGGGCAGTGGCTGAGCGGGTGTGTCGCGTTCCAGATGGGCGGGTGGTTGCCTGCGTGGGAGACGGCAGTAGGCCACATGTGCCCACGTCATGTGGCGCGTGCTGCTGGCCCTCGGGGCCGCGTGCGCCGCCGCGCGCGCCTCGCAGGACGTGGTGCGCACCTTCACCGACCCGGTCGCCGCGCAGTCGTCCCAATTCAACCATCTGGTCGTCGATCGCAACACGGGACGCGTGTACATCGGCGCCGTCAACTGGATCTATCAACTCTCCCCCGACCTGGAGGTCGCGCAGTCGATCAACACGGGCCCCGTCAACGACTCCGCCCAGTGCACGTTCGACTGCCCGGCCAGCTTCGTGAAGAAACCTACGGACAATGCGAATAAGGCGCTCGTGATCGACTACGCGACGAGTCGTCTCATAACATGTGGTTCGGTTTTGCAAGGGCTGTGTTCGGTTAGGAATCTTAATAACATTTCTCATGATGTGCGCGAGGTGCGCGAGCCGGTCGTGGCGAACAACGCCAGCGCATCGACGGTGGCGTTCATTGCGCCGGGACCTCCCAATCCTCCGATGACTCAGGTCATGTACGTGGGCGTCACCTTCACTGGAAATTCACCGTATCGTTCCGAAGTACCAACTGTTAGTAGTCGTTCCCTAGAAGATGAAAAATTGTTCGCGATAGCGCGCACGGCTGTCACCACCGGAACGAGAATGTTTGTCAATTCGCTATCCCGTGAACGTTATCCTATTAACTACGTGTACGGCTTCAGCTCCGAAGGATTTAGTTATTTCTTGACTATTCAGTTACGAGGTGTTGGATCCGATACGTACTACAGCAAATTAGTACGGGTGTGTCACGACGACGAAAATTATTACTCGTACACCGAGATACCCATGTCTTGTACAGGAGAAGGCGGTGGCAATTTTGGCTACAACCTCGTGCAAGCGGCGTTCGTTGGCAAAGCCGGCTCTGTACTAGCCGGCGAGCTCGGAATTACAGCTCAACACGATGTTCTGTTCGCTGCTTTTAGTCAGAGCGTGTCTATAAACACTAACACACCATCGAACATATCCGCCTTGTGTGTTTACTCTCTGAAAGCTATTCGTCGCAAATTTATGCAAAATATTAAGACATGCTTCAACGGGAACGGCTCGCGAGGCTTAGATTTTATTTCGCCGTCTCATGCCTGTATCGGTACGAAGTTACAATCAATAAGTGAGGATTTCTGCGGATTGGATGTCAATACGCCGTTAGGAGGCGAACAACCTGTGGAGGCGGTGCCGGTGGCAGTATTCAACAAGAGGCTAACAGCAGTAGCGGCGACCGCCACTGGAGACTACACGGTCGTTTTCGCCGGCACATCCGATGGCCACCTCAAGAAGATCGTCGTAGAGAGTGCCACTTCTGCATTCGAATACGGTGACATAGTCGTCGATGAAGGGTCGCCAGTGAATAAAGACTTATTCTTTGATACTCAATTGATGCATTTATATGTAATGACTGAAAGGAACGTGTCGAAAGTTAAAGTTCAAGAATGTAGCGTATATAAATCGTGTTTGACATGTCTCGGAGCCAAAGACCCTTATTGTGGATGGTGTTCTCTCGAGAACAAATGCAGTCTGCGATCGGACTGTCAGGAGGCAGCTAAAGATCCTCTGTATTGGATCTCGTATCGCAGTGGACGTTGCACAACGATTAGCCAAGTAACTCCGAATCAATTGCAACGAACAACGGCTAGAACATTAGATTTAGTGATTGAGAACTTGCCTACACTTAACGGACAATTCTTGTGTGCATTTACCGCTTTAGATCGTACGCTTATAACTAATGCCACTAGGAAACCCTACGGAGTTAATTGTACTACACCGCGTACGGATACGCTTCCGCCTATTCCTGCTGGTCAGCATCATTTCACTGCCAAATTATCGGTGCGCACTACCCAGGGACCTGATTTTGTCGCTACAAATTTCACGTTTTTCGATTGTAATACGTACAGTTCTTGTACCCAGTGCGTTAGTTCATCGTTTCCGTGCGATTGGTGTGTCGATGGCCACCGTTGCACCCACGATACCGCAGAGAGTTGTAGAAATCATATACTAGTAACTGGCGTCAGTAGAATAGGTCCCAGCTATCGCTCCGGTCCCAGTTTCTGTCCCACTATAAACTCGACGTCCGACGGCACCAACGAAATTTTAGTACCATCCGGCGTAAAGAAAGCTATAAAAGTTAAGGTCCATATAATCGGGCAATTCATAGTTCAGACTAGATTCGTGTGTCAATTTAATATAGAGGGTCGCGTTACACATGTGAATGCTCAACTTCTTGCCGATACAATTTATTGTGAAGCGGTCGAATTTACGTACACGTCTCGCGCGCCGAACATAACTGCTTCGTTCGCTGTCATATGGGGAGGTTCAAAGCCGTTAGATAATCCCGATAATACTCATATACTTATTTATCGATGTACTGATATGGCCGATAATTGCGGAATATGCTTAGCTCTCCAAGAGAAGTTTGGTTGTGGTTGGTGCCAGGGCTCCGATAGATGTGAAGTCCAAGAGCAATGTGGTGCTCCTAGCGTTTGGTTAAATCGTACCCAGACATGTCCCAATCCCGAAATACACTCTTTTAAACCGTTGTTAGGCCCGTGGGATGGAGGCACTAATATTACTATCGAGGGTATAAATCTGGGTCGTAACATATCTGATATTTACAACGGTGTTACTATAGCGGGTATTAAATGTCAGCCTATCATTGAATTGTATGTGAAAACAAGGCGTATTGTTTGCACAGTTGATGGGCCGGGTGAAGAGGTACCTCGGGACGGCCCGGTTGTTGTACGGGTGGCTGATTATCGCGGAGAATCGAAACAACATTACGCTTTTGTGAATCCCAAAATAAATTCAATTCAACCGAAATACGGTCCTCAATCCGGCGGCACTAAAGTACGTATCACAGGCGAGTACCTTAATGCAGGCAGCAACATTCAAGCTTTTATCGATGATTTACCATGCGCTATTTTGTCTGTATCGCCCGACGAGGCCGTCTGTAGAACGAGTCATTCGTATCAGTTGAAAATGGGCACACTCCGGATGCGTTTTGATAATGGCATGCGCACTTTGGAACGCGAGAAGTTCGATTATGTAGAGGATCCTGTAGTAGATTATATTGAATCGGGTCTGCCAACGGCATCACATCGCAAACAACCCAAAGGCATTCCGTCCGGCGGGATAAACATTAAAGTAACGGGCCGAAATTTCAATGCTGTACAGTTTCCTCAAATTTATGTGTACCATGACAACAGGCCTTACATAGCACCCTGTAGAGCCGATTTTCAGACCGAGGCTGATCGTCAGAACTATCTCATCTGCGAATCTCCGGGCATCGAAAGCGCTGGCCTCAATATAGATCCAGATAAGCCTTTAGAATTAGAATACGGTTTCAATATGGACGATGTTCAAAGCGTTCAAAATCTTACCGCCAAGACTGGCGCAGGTTTCTTGCTTTATCCGGATCCTATATATGAGAAATTTGACGAGGACGTAAAGTATTATAAATCGGAATATTTAACAATTAATGGTCAAAATCTAGACCGAGCTTGCACGGAAAAGGATGTCGTCGTTCGTATAGGAGAGAGTCTATGTAATGTTACGTCTCTTTCGAGGCATCAGTTGACTTGCAAACCTCCCTCCCGCGATGAGTTGCCTGACGGGGTGGATAAACCCGAGGTGGTAGTCAAGGTAGGGCGAGCTCTGACTTATAAGATAGGTAAATTATCCTATTCATCACAAACAGGCATACCGGCAGCTATCGGTAAGCCAGTATTATTCGGTGTTATTGCCAGTATAGTAATACTCATATTAGTATTTGTCGTGTTTCTAGTTATGTATAGGAGAAAATCCACAGAAAATATTAGGGTATTAAAGAATATGCAAGAGCAAATGGATATTTTAGAGTTAAGGGTAGCTGCTGAATGCAAAGAAGCATTCGCAGAGCTGCAAACAGAAATGACCGACCTAACAGGAGACGTAACGGGCGGAATACCATTCCTCGATTATCGTTCATACGCTATGAAAATATTGTTCCCGAATATAGACGAACATGCCGTCCTACAATGGGAACGTCCAGAGCTTATTAGAAAAGAGAAGGGTCTGAGAATGTTTGGGCAGCTTATAATGAACAAAACATTCCTATTATTATTTATTCGTACTTTAGAAAGCAATAGATATTTTTCCATGCGCGATCGTGTTAATGTAGCTTCACTTATAATGGTAACTTTACAAAGTAAGATGGAGTATTGCACGGATGTTTTGAAGACGTTGCTAGCGGAGCTTATCGAGAAGTGCATGGAGGGCAAGAGCCATCCTAAGTTGTTGCTACGTCGTACTGAAAGCGTAGCCGAAAAGATGTTAAGCGCTTGGTTTACATTCCTTCTATATAAATTCCTACGCGAATGCGCCGGCGAGCCGCTTTATCTTTTGTTTAGGTCGATGAAAGGTCAAGTAGATAAGGGACCCGTAGATGCAATAACCTCCGAGGCGCGTTACTCTTTAAGCGAGGAGAAACTCATTAGGCAGTCCATCGACTTCAAAGCGATGACTGTGAGCGTGTCAATATCGCAACAGACGATCTTCGTTAGCGGTTTAGAGGCTACTACAGAAAACGTGCAAGTTAAAGTTCTCGACTGTGATACGATTAGCCAAGTAAAAGAGAAATGCTTAGACGCTATTTACCGTGCAACGCCATATTCTCAAAGGCCAAGTCGTGACGATCTAGACTTGGAATGGCGTACGGGTGCATGCGGCCGATTAATTTTGTATGACGAAGACAGCACTACTAAATGCGAGGGCGAGTGGCGCAAACTCAATACTCTCAATCATTACCGTGTTCCGGACGGCGCTTGCCTCAGTTTAGTAGCTAAACAGAGCTCCGTGTATAACCTTTCGAACATGGAGAAAAACGATAAATCGCACACTTACGAAACGCTCAATAGAGGTAAATACGGATCGGCCAGTCCTCCGGCCAGTCCTCTCAAGTACGAACACGGCGGCGGCTTTAAATACTGGCATCTCGTACGGCACCACGACGGTGACGCGCATAAAGAGGGTGAACGTGGAAATAAGATGGTTTCCGAAATATACCTTACACGTCTTCTCGCTACCAAGGGCACTTTGCAAAAATTCGTGGACGATTTATTCGAGACTATTTTCAGTACCGCGCACCGCGGCTCGGCATTGCCTCTCGCAATAAAATATATGTTCGACTTCCTCGACGACCAAGCGCTCCAGCACGCTATATCCGATCCCGAAGTAGTGCACACTTGGAAAAGTAATTCTCTTCCCCTACGTTTCTGGGTGAATCTTATTAAAAATCCAAATTTCGTTTTCGACGTTCACAAGTCGAACACGGTCGATTCTTGCTTGTCCGTTATTGCGCAAACTTTCATGGACTCGTGCTCCACGTCCGACCACATCCTCGGCAAGGACTCCCCCTCATCGAAGCTTCTGTATGCTAAAGATATACCAGTGTACAAGGAATGGGTGGAAAGGTACTACGCCGATATAAAGTTGATGCCGGCTATATCCGATCAAGACATGAACGCGATGCTGGCGGAGGAGTCGCGCCTCCACACGAAGGAGTTCAACACGAACTGCGCGCTGAACGAGCTGTATGCGTACGCGGTGAAGTACAACGAGCAGCTGATGGTGACGCTCGAGGAGGACGAGTTCTCTCAGAAGCAGCGGCTCGCGTTCCGCCTCGAGCAGGTCCACGGCCTCATGGCGCACGACTACAACTAGCGAGCGCCCGCGGCCGCGCGAGGCCCGTACCCACCGCCCTGTATATACTGCCCCCGCACATATCTATGCTGGCAAAATGTTGTATATATTAGATAGTGTACAGTCTTTAATATTGTAATTTTTGTATAATTTCAGCGGTCCGATGTCGTTTTTTAATTTTATATAATGAACTTTGTATTGATTTTACACGACGAACCCGACCGGCCGCGGTCGTGCCACAGTATGCATCGTAAACTAAAATTGTGTATGTCTGTCTATGTGTGCTCGCGTCGTACGAGTTATTGTTACGTCGAATCGGTGTAAAATGTGTGTCGCAAATGAAATTCGCATGTGAGCGCTGCGCCGCTCGCCTCCGGGCAATTTTTAAATTTGTACTCGCAGTCTACTTAACGAAATATACCGACAGTGAACCGGTGAACGATTCCATTAATAAATATCGTCGAATGTACGAATGTGTTTTCAATCGCACGCGCAGCGCCATTGTCCGCGTCCGACGAAAGCCCTCGCGCCTCGGCAGCTATCGGCAGGGAGAACGCGGTGCGGTGCCGCCTCGCCTCGTAACGCTAGTACCGAACCCCCCACCCCCCCGGCCCCGCGGTCGCACTCACCTTTCATGCCCACCGATCACGATGTGTGTCACCGCGTTGCCCCGCTATGGGGCCGCGCTTTGCGTACTGGCGAGGCGGCAAGGATGAACCGACGCGGCCCTGCTGTTTCAGCCGGTACGTGCGGATCGCGGCGCGCACGGCATTCGCGGTCCTCAACAACATATACTGCATCCCCGCTTACGTGGCGTGGATGATGGCGCTGCGCCTCACGAGACCCTTGTACGCCCCCCTCTATTGGAAGATCGAAGGACTCATGTATCACTGGCTGCTGTCGATGGTGTCGCTGTGGTCCTGGACGGCTGGATATGAAAGTAAGTTAGCTATATAATCGACTCACACACGCACAAACACGATACTCGGAAACGTCTCTTAAACGTTACTGTTGACGAATAAATTTGTCACATGAAGGAGCTATTGTTCCGCGCGTCAGTTTCACTGTAAACTTTAATCGCATCGCGAGGCGTCGAGTGACGCACCCACAGAACGACCTACATATCCTTAATTCTAATAGTTTGTGCGTCAGTCAGTCTCGTGGAGGGATGACTCGAATGTAAACAACATATAACTAAGTAAAATATTTCACTGAAACGTCAAACAGTGCCTGCCTTATCTTTGTTGAGCAATGGGTTAATTATCTCCCGCCGAATGACGACTGTCGACAGCAATCTGTATAAAACCAATTAAATGTAGTCTACAATCTATATCACAGACTGCAGGCAGTCTTTGAAAGGGTTACGACTAACTACTTTTAGCTATTCATTGAATACGATAGAATTATGTATGGAAATTTCTAGAAGGTACTGGACCCTTCATATTGCTTCATTTGGTAATAATAAAACGGTCATGTGCTTTTTTGATAACGAGTATTGTGCACTCCTCGCTGACCGCGATTTTGTTTTGTTTTGATTCCGCAACTGCAATGAATGACTGGTCATGCATTGTTACTCACTCGACACACTGAATATTCAATAAACATAATATTGCAATTATGTGCGTCGATTTTGGTGCAACAAAAACTGGTTTGTCGGAACGAATGAGACTTGACGTGTTCTTTTACACGACGCCTAGCCGCTAAAAAGGAGTTAAAGAGCAAACATTTTTGCCAATCCCCATACTTTTTTAAAAAAATGTTTTATAGCGCTGTAGTTTATTCTACAGCACAGTAAATGTACGTACGTATTAAGCATTCTCGTGATCCAATTAAAAGTGGATAATTTGATGGTTTTATATTTACTCAATGAAAAGTTATACTCAAAGTAAATTCAAATGTACCTATTCATTACGCGGAATAATTGAGTGTGCGCGGTAATTAACTAATTATATGGTTATTTCGGTTACTGCGGTCGCTACTATGTAAACATCCTCGGTTATAAATTAACTATGATAATTGGCTTCCTTGTACACACATGCAAACATACGCACACCGACACACGCTCATCTATTATATACATATATGTATTGGTTTGGGCTCTAGTTTTAGATCCAATTGTCCGTTGTATAGCATGGACTGAAAAACGTTTAGTCTTAGTAGACCACCCTCTGCTGCCTTACGGGGTTCGTAAGCAAAATCATTAGCGAACACACGTCTCGACTGTGAGGATATAATGACTGAGGATTTCGTTAATATTAATATTTTGTCAGCAGTAATAGTCGTTAGGTGCTATACGACTTATATTGCGTGCTGGATTGTTTTCTTTTGGTATACAATTAGTATGTAAATTTGACGCTTCAGAATTAAGAGTTTAATTTACTGGCGGCGTTCTGATAATTTAACATGTTATTCTCGTTTATGGTTAAGTTTTTTTTTCATCACTACATTGTCGAAACTGTTTTTAAACGGGATTTCCAATAAACCTTATTCCTGCTACTGCTAGTATTTTCATGTGAGATCTCCTCTTAGAAAAGTCTTAAGTTTTCATTTCTCTGGAAACATGGATGATTTGATGAGTTGTTGATAAGTCGTTTCGGAGAAGTTTTTATGATAATAGTAATACAGTTTTTACATTATACAAGTTTAATTTTACCTTAAACAGCGTTAAAAGTCTATGTATATATTGCTTCAATCAAGCAATCGTTAAATGCGTGCTTTAAATTATTAATAAATTCAAAATGATTTATAAGTTTGAGACAGCTAATGCAAATTATGTGTTAAAAAAAAGACAGCATGTTATTGGTATAAGATATGGATTAGCAATATTCACGGATATAAAGTGGTCTGGTGAGTTCCGTCTCGTTACAGGTATGCATGTATGCATGCTTGAGGTCAATGATCCTTGTGCTATTTTGCGGACCCGCTGTAATTTTGTTCCGAATGTTAGGAACAGTTCTTCGCAAATAACCAATAGTAGTGTTTTAGTTATTAGTTTGTTAGTAGCTTTTAACAATGGTCAGACTTTAAGTATAGGTACTATAGCTGTTTATGGAGCGGTGAGAATTGAAGATATACAGAATTATTAGATCAATCCATATTTGACCTTTTGCGGCGTACAAATTTATGTAATATTATTGATTTTATACGGTCACGATCACGCCTGTAGTCCCCTAAGGGGTAGGCAGAGGAGTGTAGTACACCCCCGCAATTCACCAGTTACGTTTAAGTCCCACAATGGAATAAGTTGTGAGCCTATTGCCATGCACCGGGCACACATCCAGACTCTGAGTCACTGCTAGAAATTCTAAATTAGAAAAATCCAA
>DWDX01001564.1:0-18149 GCA_018245675.1 Agara michaeli | reverse complement strand
ACATCCAGACTCCGAGTTACTGCTAGAAATTCTAGATTAGAAAAATCCAACAGTACCCAACCCGGGATTTGAACCCATGACCTCCCAATCAGCAGTCGCAGTAGCAACCGCCCGATCAACGAGACAGTCAATTTCCTTTTATAAAAATTTGCTTATTTTATTGCATAACGTTTATTATATCTAAGATACTACAACCAAAAATATAACAGGAACTGCATACTGCTCGCACGCGCATTGTTATGATGAAAGCTTTGGCTAGTAGCTATGTTAGGTGAAACAATATTGACTCTAATATTGAATTTTTGGTAACGGTATGGATATCCTTCCATCAGTTTTATATATTACAAACAAACAACAGCTGCAATAACAACTGTTGTAATAATAAGTGTTTCAAGGCAGACATAGGTGTGGCGGTGGCACTCACCCGGGGGACCCGTATTCGTGTTCTATTGCCTCCATAGTCCCAAATCAACCTCCATTACGTAGTAGGTACATGTTACAATATTACAAATAAGTTTAGTACTTAACTTATTAAAAAGATATTAAAGGGACAGCTTTTAAGTCGCTTTCATATATTTATGATAGATCATCATATTTTATCGACCAAGTTGTTGGACGAGTCCAAAATTATATTGTAGGTAAAAAGAAAAACACATTAATAACAATTAATAGGAACAAAATAGAAGACAGGATATTTTTATCTTTAAGAATTATAAATACTACTTCATGTTGTTTGTTAATAAATTCTCGGGGAAAGAAGATTCATTTATTTTTATATATAAAAATGAAATTCAGAAAAGGTTCGAGTAGTAAGACAGTCTAATATAAAAGTTGTACCGCTCGGCGACGCGTAAAAAAAAGCTGACAACAGATTTCTGCTCTGTACGCTCCACGGCACTAACAATGTACACCTTCCCTATTAAAACAGGCGTAATCGCGCAGTAAGGAAATACGAGTATATACGCTTTTAGCGAAACAAAACGACACAACAATTATATGGCTCCGAGATAGAAAGGTTCGTGAGGTTCGCGATGTTCGCGAGGTTCATCTTGTTGACATTTCAATACAGCCGTGGCAAATCTATAACATATTTGATACTGTGGTAGGCACAGTCAAAAAAAATTTTTAAAGATTGTGTATATTATGTATAGGTACATACTACTTTTGGCTTCTTGAAACGTTTACAATCTATCATAATAATGAATGCCCAATAGTAATAGCTAGATTATTATGTATGAATATTCCTTTAAATCATACTAAGTGGTAGTGGCGTACCACTACACTGTAATCTACAAACCGTGTCGTAACACGGTTTATAGATTACAAGCGAGTTTTGGACTTAAATCGTTGGCATATCTGTTTAACAAGTACGGCCCGCGTCGTAGTTTCGCTTACACGATGTGGTGACCGGTGCTCACAATATTTCACGAGGGCTTTGGTGCTCTGGAAAGCACGTCAAATAGTCGGTCACGTTTGTTATTTCTATGTATTCAAAAGGACGCAAAAAACAAATTAAACCAAGGTCTTATTGCAATACTAATACAAATTGCTCTCAAAAATAATTGTGCCTAAATGTGTAAATAATTGTATGATTATAGGCTGTTACAACAAGCACAATTTTCATGCTAAGCAACATTTTCTTTCTATCGAATATTTACTAGTACTCACTCAATTACATTTGTAAACTAATTGAAATACTAGTGTTTCTTGGTAATCTAAATTATTTAGTTACCAATGGTTTTCTTAGTTTCATAATGAACAAACTTTAGAACGTATGTAATAATGTTTATAGAGTTTAGCTAATATGGAGTGTTGACCTAGATTTGTCTTTTGTAAGAGAGAACAAATAAATGATAACTATGCTTTGTCTAGCAAGATGAGATGGGATGTATATTTTAAGTTTATAATGAAGTTCAACGCTATCTATAGGCAAATTAAATGATAATTTTGTACAAATCAATTTACCCCAAAGGTCACTCTGACCTTTACAGATCTATTTCAGCCGACTTCCTTGAATCTTTCAATATCTGGTAGTTCGCTATATAGGCATCGTATACTTTTGGATGGCATAATTTGGATGTCACAATCATATGGCCTTCTAGTAAACCATTTCTGCAACGAGTATGTAAATATACATATTGTAGCTAACCTACCAAAATGTGCAGTATGATTGGATGCAAGATTAAGATGTCCGTCATTGTTATTGGATGTTGACATTTTTACTGTGCGGGTAGTCATTTGCATATCCGTTTGTGATCAATAAGTCCAAATTGCTGCTTCTCAACACTGTTGTATCGAGCAAATGTGGAATTTTAGAAGTTTCTGGCTACTTTAGTAAGTCCGGTGAAGGAAAGGACTATTATTCTGTACAATTCTCGGGTTTTGTGCCTTCTGCGCTTTGTTTGCGTTTTTCTGTCTTTACAGTTAGATTTAAATGCTTACTATATTTTTATAATGTGTAACGCTGTATACGTCTGTAATGATGTATCATGTCTCTGACGTAAAACTTACAATAATGATAATGCCATGTTAATGCTGGTTTAGGTTCAAAATTGAACATGATTCGCAGTTTAACCATACATGTACAGTTGGTAATTCTTAGGTCTGACTGGAAAACCTTAGGATTAGCCATCGTTTTACAGTAACATATCAACATAAATTGTTTTGGCAACTCGACCTTACAACAAACACGTCAATGATGTACGAAATACGAACATATTGTTCCGAGGCCTTTGTGCGTAAAAGCACTGAACGTCTCGAACCCTTCACCCGTAGAGCGAAACCTAATCGGTGGTGAGCTCAGTTTTGTGCCGGTTTTCAATCTAGGTTATTGTTGATTAATCGGTACATCGATAATATAAATGTTCTGTTCTAAATGGATTTATGACTAATTTGTATTCGGTAACACCTTTACGTATTCGTGCTTAATTATTTTAATTAATATCCTTATAAATATATCTAAAATATAGGCAACCAGTACCTACTAAATGGTTTATTTACCACAAACTATAACAAAGCGCGCGAGGCCACGTGGCTGTAGCGAAAACTTTATTGTAGGTAAATCATAGGTTTTCAGTTAACCTTCTTAATGTATTTTTAGCAGATCACTTTATTAAACGATATACTTAAAAATAGGAAGATTTAAAAGATTTGGTTTCATGTTAATGACATTTTTAAAATGTTCTTTATAAATGTGAACCTAAAATCAGGGCGAGTAGCAATTCGTATTGAAATTGTTTTGCATAGCTTTTACCATGTCTGAATGATGGAAGTGGGGCGGTCATGGTGGGGAAACGGATTAGTGGCCAACCGTTTGTCCGAAGTTTACCGCAAAAGGGTCTTCACAAGATTTAATTAACGATTAAAAGTGGAAATTACTGCTTAGAATGCTTGCACAAGCATAAAATTCGCATAAATATTTGCACTCTCGATTTGAACTACATATCTATCACATTGTCATTTCTAGTGTAACTCGACAAATTGCTTGTAATATACAACCATCTCCACTTGGCACGTCTTTTATGAAAGATAAAACCAATGCGAGTAGTGAGATTACTTTTCTTTTCCATTTATACGTACCATTGTAGAAGTGTAAGTAAAATACCTACAGCAAATACAGTAAGATCTATGCAAGACAACAGGAAGAAACTAACTAAGCAGCTACGTAGTCCGGGCTCAATATAAAGAAATTAATGTCGGTAAATATTATATCTTTCTACAAATTACATAGCTCAGCACATACACAATAATTATTCAGTTTAGTCAAACTTGCTTCATTACAATATAGGTGCTATACATAATATATTATGTATACGCTGTACTATACTATGTGCAATATCCAGTAATAAATGGCGGTTTTGTCGTTGATTTTTAATATCTAACTTGTGTCTTAAATGTGTAATAAATAATGTTAACTACAGTTTCATTAATATCATTCTCAAATTTGTTCATCGTAAAAGGCAAAATAGGGATAATGGAACATTTCCGGTACGTTTACATTTTTTTAAATAACATTTAAAAAATTGTAAACGTACCGATCTTTGACATTATTAGTTAGTTTTATAGAATCACGGTACAAATTAATGTAACCAACATTTTTAGCTAACTCGGAAAGCAATTAAAATAGCAGACAACGCCATCTGTAATTCGTTCCTTAGAATTAAGTCGACGATTAATATAACAAGCAAACTTTAAATTTGGCCCACGAGCTGAAATACTCCCTTACGCGATTATATTAATTACAAAGGCCCAAACTGAGCTCGTAATTTTAAATTACTGCCTGTAATAAAAGTTTAAATTGTTTTATTACCTAAGGGCAGTTAAAAAGATACTTGCATGATTTCTTATTTTACTATTCGTATTCGCTTTACTATTCGTATGTGTTAATAGGTTTAGGCTGTAGCCCAGGCTCACATAGCCTATTGTTTTAGTCTACTTAAGGTCATATAACCCGGTAAGCTGGAAGTTGTATCTTAAAAGGATAACCTCGCCTTGTTAATTAGCATGTTACACAAAGCTAATGTATTTTTTTTGTATACAACAAAGAATTCATAACAGAACAAATTCACATAAATATGTATCCTAGATGGGATGCGAGCTTCTCAGTGTCATTAACCACTGGAACAACATGTCAGTCAACAACAAATCAGTGAATAAAGTAACTTTTGTTAGAATACCGTAAGAGAAATGTCTCAAGCTACTACTACAGGTAACTACAGCCAGTACTGCGGGGCGATTAATCAATCTCGCGAGTTGGCGCGACGTTTTGTTGGAAACTTGTATCATCTGGTTGTCATGACCCTACATTTGCTTGATGCACCATTTTGCAAAAGTATTTAGCATAATTATTGAAAAGTTTTGATAGCGTGGAAAAGATGTAACACTTAATGGTATGGCCTAAAATCTACTTATTCTAGGCTTTTTCCAGAAGCAGCTCTATGTATGGGTTGGTGCTGAGCCCGGAAAATGACTGGTTTGAGCGGATCGGTTATTCCGAGTTTCAAGGAAATTCATATATTTGTATAAATTTGTGTGAATCTCGGAAAATGATGTTATTAAATTAAAATATCTAGGTAAATATACTAATTAATTTTGTTTATCTTAGAAATATAGCAATATTTATTTGAGCACAAATATAATATTTTTTTATAATAACAAATACAACCGAACAAAGACAGTTATTGAAATTTTAAATATGTAATTTTGTATTTAAATGAGATTTATAATGGATAGTCGAGTTGAACCCGCTTATCGAGAGAGACTATCCAATAACCAAAAACATAGATAAACAAGCTTGTTTAAATGGAATTATTGTTATAAATTGGACTTTCAGTTACCAGTAATCCAGTTTCCGACTTAATCCTATAAGCTGGCTGAGCTGAGACATAATGAGCAAAATTGAAATTTATTTTTATTACATTTGAATGTATCTTCCTTTGTATCGTGTTGCAGATAAGCTTGAAAGGATTCTACAGTTTACTGTACGAACGTTAGAGAAGTAAGAGTGTGACAACAATGTTAGTAATATATTATGTTAATTGGCAGACTGGAAAAAATATAGGTTACACCAAGTTCCTAGTTGAATTGTTACATAACATTTGTTTATGACAATTGCACGCCTTGTGAACGCAGAACAATTTTAGAACACACTTATATTTTATCAACGTTGTTATAATTGTACATTAGATAGCTGTGGATGATGATTTCTAATTTTTTTCTATATACATATACATCGAATATTCTCCCTCCATTATACCAATGTTTAACTTCCTGAGTCACCTGCAACCGAGTCGTTTGTACATTTCACGCAGTTCACTATCACGGCTATAACCATTCGCATTTTTCAACAAATGCTAGTAAACACATTTAGAATTTAGAGAAAACCATCTCAGTGCTCGTTAGTGCTGACGCGTCTTTTACAAGTTTCGAACGGGATGGAACTACTATAACTATGCTCGTAAGTAAGGTCTATTAAGCGTTCTATTTCAAATCCTACTGAAGACTGCCGCTTGCACGTTGGCCACTTTTTATGAAGAAAGGCAACTAAAGAATAGTTAAGACAAAAAGTAAGTACCTGTTAAGAAAAAATCAAAAATGTTGGTGTAAAAGATGTATCACCTCCACTTAAAAATTTGTTTATTTTCAACATTTTAAATGTGATATAATGCTAAGATATGTTTTTTTATTCGTGTCACTTTTATATAATCTGTAATTATTTGAACAAAGAAATTTTATAACTTACAGCAATATCGTGTACTGCAAGTAGAATAGAAGAGTCATAAACAGAAAAATGTTCATTCCCCAATAAACTACTTTATTGTTATTTTTTTAAGTAACAAAGTAATAGCGGATAGGAATTAAGCGACTAGAGAATATAGGTGGAATAGGAAATATGATATAAATATATCCAATAAGTACTTAGCTCATATGTTATGTTCATTTACTTGATTTGCTGCTTTACGTTACACGTAAATATCGTACATTCAACATAATATCAATGTTAATGTTTCGTACACTTAACTGGTTAGATGAAAATGGTTCGCTTCCTGTTCGTTACTTGTACCACGAGCAATATCAGTAACATGCCTCGAAACTTTAAAGATTATTAGGTTACACTTTTATGACTCTGCCTTTATCTACCGAGAGTGTGGAAATTGAATTATGAGGAAACATTACTTTCCTTTGATAATATTACGTAATATTTTAACTACCCCTTGCTAAACAAGATTTTCAAGAAGAAAATGTAAAGCAGCGTCTAGAAGATTATGAAGAAATATTGTCCAAATACAAATTGATGGCACACGTGAGCACGTGATCTCTTGCGGTACATTTCTTACAGACCATTGAATTATCAGCCGTTATCCATAACGTATTATTTATTAGTTGTAAATCATATTTATTAATTCAATACAAGCCTCTTCTTGTAATGAGTAGATTTAAGGCCATAGTCCATGACGCTTGCCAAACTGCACATGTTTTAGAAAACATGGGCAACACCAAGGTTTTTTTAAATGTTTTTGTATATCCCCAACTCCATATTGCATTCTTAATAAACATGAGATATTAAGAATTAATTAAGAATATCGCTAAAAGAAAATATTCAGTCATTTTTGGTAAACCCATAATATGGAGCAAAATCAAATTAAAATAGCTATCCCTTATTTGTATGCAAGATCACACAATCAATCTTCTTAAAACCGTTCTACTAAGTCGTTGATTAAGTAGTATCAAACTTGTACACTGTTGTGTCAAGGCTTCAAAGTCAGATTGCTCTCAAAATAATAAGAAATAAATTCAAACCTCGCTACTACTTACAACTAGCTGGCGGTATAACGGCAAGTATAACTGGTAACCTAAAACCATTCGATTATTACACTCTAACGGCCATCACAATAAAATTTTGTTGTAGTTACGTATTTAGGTACAGTTGAATCAGTAACGCGCAACTATATACCGACCACCTATTATTATAACAAAAAAAACTACAATGATCCAATTATTGTGATATTATGCGTGTACGTTGAAGTGAATTAATGTTTCGTAAATTAACGTTAACATTATGTATAAGTGAATTGAAAAGGGTTGAGGAAAATTCCACTACGGCTCGGAGTTACCAGGCAAGCATTGATATTTTAAATCATTGCTGTGTTCCAATTAAGTGCTTACCTCGATGGACAATGATTTGCTTGTGGATTCTTCATCAGATTCAATTGATTGAATAATATCAATGAAAAAAAAGGAATCCTTTCAGCCATCCACAATATTAGGTCGTGTCTTTAATATGTATTATGTCGTATAATTGTAAGTCTGAGGTAGAAGGCAAATATACTTTCTAAAAATACGTATTTTAAAATTTTATATACCACATAATTGATGGAACATTAACGGAATTTTCTCATCTAACCTTTTGAGGAAAATAACTGAAAATTAGATAATTATAATGTAAGTTAATATATACGAGCTTGCAAAACGTATTATGTACGTTGGAGCTGTTCCAAGACGGAATGACGACGTATCCGTTCTATCTCAATGAACTCGTAATTATGCGGATATTACGTCATTTATGTTTAACGTTTTGAGGTTCACAGATGTGAATATTTTAGGTACATATATGGGAATATAAGTAACCGCAAACTGATGGATGTTTGTGTGCATTAACAAATAATTTTCTATTGATATCAAATAATTTTCAGTTTCAATTTTTTTTATCCACGCTCTTTATTTTGTTCTATGGTCTTACAAATTGCCGCTCTATAACTTGTTATAAAATATAATAATTTATAATTTACACACTTGGTTTCCCTCATCATAATATGATTCCAATCTATTGTTACCACAGTCTCATCATATAATTTCTCTACCAATGATATATAATGAATATAAATTGGCTGGTATGTCGAAAATATTTTTTTGTGGACCATGCAACAAAGCACCCACTGGTCCCAAACAAAGAGAACCATCTCGAATTTAAAGAAGAGGACCGGGACAGATTCGTGACTCGTTGGTAGCGTTCACCATCGCATATAGAATTTTGCAACTTCGATAACTTTTCTATTAGCGGAATGGATGTCAAATGTCTTCAATCACAACCTCTGCGATACAAAACCTCGAAGCGGTTTCCTTAAACTCTTCAAAAAATCCATACAAGGAATCTTTCTTATATTGATCATTCATCTCAGTGTAAGCCGACCTCCATTAGGACTAAAATGCTATGTCAGATTGATTACGAATGCGGCGCTAGCCCCGCCGTAGTAGTTGGACGTGATTCTGGATGAATTAACACCACGTCTATCAAATTGGAGCACGATACTGTTGTGTAACGATGCATGCAGCTGTTAATTACACTGTAGAATTTTGACAAAGCGAGTCATTTTACTTATTAACCTTAAATTGTATAATATAAGTACATAATATTATAATTTTTTAACGTCGCGAAAAGCCTGATGTTGTTTTAGATGGCATCTACTAGTAGTTACTCATCCGTATCGTCATACCGAAAAAAAGGACGTTTATTATTACTTTATTCTTTACTGTTGTTAACAAAGTAAAACCTTAGTAATATAACGTAATGTTTTCCATGAGCGCGAGAAGTGGACTTTGGAGCACCGCGCTACGAATGATGTGAAAGGACGACCTCATCGAATGTACCTCCTTCTGGACCCATGGCTTTGATGACGTTAGGGGAAGTTTTTTTTATTTTGGGAATGGGAAGTAGTGGAAATCGTCATTTAAAAAATGGCACCAGTGCGTTATTTTTTTATTTTCCCATTTTAAATCAGACATGTTCAGTTTTCGAAAAGTTGTTTTAATAGGTTTAACTTTGACTACGGCCTTACCTGTTGGTGAGTCTGTCGTGTTTTAGGATGGTAGAGGCTTAACTAGAATGCGCCTATTTGCTCTTATATTGAATAATAACAGGTTGTAAGTAAATATATTTAAACAAATGTAAAAATATCTAAAGATTTAAACATAATAACTTAAACATTGACATTGAAAACAAAGACGGAAAAAAATAGTAAATACGCTTCTTGCACAAACTTGTTTTTTTTATTCCGTAACTCCATATCCGAATGGTTTTGCGAAAGGAAGAAAGCGGCGTTCAGAACTAATTTATGAAAATTGGGACTTGAATAGCTATCGAACAAATTCGTTCTCGCTGTGTGTGCGTTTAACATGAAACTGGCGCTGGAATTTAACTGCGATTGAGTTCAGTTGATCATTGTTAAGATGATATCTAGCAAGCTCGTCCGTAAACATACAAACTTTTAAATTTAATTTTTAATCTAGAGTTAGAGTAACGATTCCTGTTTGGTACATTTATTGCTATATTAAACTGCAGATTTTGTTATTTTATATTATTACGCTAACAATATAAACAGACATAATTCGTTCTACAAATGTAAATCGACGAGTGCTTAAGCGAGGACTCGTCGTAGAGACATCAACCGGACAACGAATGGAATATGCAAAATTACCACGAAACGATTCAATTACATTCTCATTTCCGTAAAACTTGTCAATGGAAGTGGAAGGTACCGAATGCTAATTAAATGTTATTGGACGTGGGTTTAACGCGCGAATATTACTACCACCTCAAAATAGCCTGTGAATAACACTTCGTCATTATGTAACAGACCGGTACCTACTCGTATCTGTGTGAGAGTTCTGGTATTGATTAAAAATAATTTAAGCCGTAAATAATATGATTACCAATTCTATATTATGTTGTAGGATTGTTCAATTACCTAAATTATAAAGTTATAACATTTTCAATATCAACAGAAAAATTTGAATGAAACCTGCGTATAGTGATCGCGTATATTAAACATTTTCTCGTCTAGGTTAAACTGTGTAATGCCTATCTTTAACATTGTAAGACGGAGTAGCAATCGATATCCTTTAAAACTGAGTCAGGAATTATATTTTTTTAACAACTTTTAATTTTGTTGTAAGCAATTAATTAAAGTATAAAACACAATAGTACAATGTACTGTATGTTTTTCGATGCTTTCTGTAATAAGAGCGAGCTCCGGTTAGGTTAGCGCCGTTCAAACCGATCCTAGGCCCACCTTGGCCTTCACCCAGCAGTTTTTCGCCTTCTTTTTTAAACTGCCAAGCACTCTCGATTTTGAGGCCTATACTCCCCTGCTCGGAAGTCACGTTTAAATGTATAATGCAAGCACTATAACAAATTGTATAACTAAAGCTCAACAATATTGCAATGAATTATGTGCATATATCTTTCTTCTCTCCTATCGCTGAAAGAAAACACTAATCTTGGAACAACACTTCAATCTTCTTTTTTCTTTGTGTTCGTATTCTTCCTCTGATGAATTAGCTTGGATCCTCAGGTCATGGAGGCGAGAGAGTACACGTGGAATGCACATATTCCTTCGCTTGCATGGCCTGAGGAGCTGAGCATCGCTGTTGACTGCCACAGAACTCAGTTTATCCATCTGGTCGATTTGCACCCTGAAATAAATTTACTTAAAACAAAATATATAAAAGTTAAGATACCACTCTCGTTACTTCATTATCTATTAAAAAAAATATCATAAACTTGAATTGGGAAACAGAAAGCCGAACAATTAAAAATCACATACACAAATTATTTAGTTTAATTAAAACTGTCATAAGGAAAGTCCCCGATGCTCGGTCTATACGTATAGTAGCAGCTGGTACGCCCTAAATTAGTTTTCCACGGGCATCGACGCGTTTATGACCGACGTAGATTGCAGTGGTCACTTATGATCGGTTGGCTTGTCAGCTCGGTGTTGTTTTTTAATGAGAAAAAACATTTTTCTTCTTTTACTCGTAACTATACAAGCTGCTACAGTGTGTGTTATTTATCACTGTATTAACGTGCGCCAATATGAATCGTATTCGATCATCACTAAATGTTATTATATTAATTATGTTAATGTTAAAGTAGTCTTCATCCCTTGGTAAATAATTATTGATGGAAGGTAATTAACCGATAATGTTGATAACCGCATTTTAATCATTTTACACACATGTTGTAGCGAGATTGTAAATTTGGTCATAAAAAGACACGCAATTGATACTAAACAAATAGATTCATCAATAACCATATTTTATATTTTTCATTATGATTAAGTAAGATCAAATGTTCAAAAAAACTAAATATAAAGTAATTTTTTTAAAAGAGATCTGAGTAAATAAAGCTTACCACAAAAGCAAACTAAGTGATTATAAAATTAATTTTAAACATTTATTTGATACAAGTATATTTTTTTATGTGCACCAACATAAAAATTGGCTCCATGTTCAGTCCATTTTCTTTATTTAATATTGTCAGTTACTTGTCACCATCAATCTTTGAACAGAGTAAAGGAAAATCTCCGTGAACGGTTGTCTATCTGCTCGCATTAATCTCGATAACCACAGAACGGAGTTTAATCATTACGTACATAATGTGATCTTGTGGTAAAGCTGAGCTTTTAAATTGGTATAAGTAAATGATAAAAACTGAAAATTATGAAAAGACCAAAGTCGCGTCTTAACTAAATGCGACTGTTACTTGTATTTTTTTATACTCAATCGTTCTAACATAATCGAGATTACTAGTACGAATGACAATGGTGCTTATTATTATAATCTGCTTATACTAAAATGTTTTGGTCCTTTAGAAATAAGTATTTTTATGATGGTTCTTAAGGAAATGCTTTGATAATAATTACGAGCGGAATATCCTGAATATAAATTTACATTATTATGCATCTCATAGTTTATATTCTCCTTTCTGTAATTATTATTTATGAATACCCGCTTGAGCGATTTCAAAAGTTACCTAACTTAATTTCAAATTCTGAAACTGCGAACCAAACAGCTGACGATCACTGAATTCATTTTCAAACAACAGGAACAGAACTGAACTGAATATTCCATGCTTTTAGTGGCTCTTCACTTGGAGAATGTGAATATTTTGATGAAGATGATGCTGCACCCGCTTAGGTTTCTTACGGAGTTGTGTTTGAATGTAGTGTGTCAAAAGTTAGAATTTCTAAATATAAATTCTTGTCGTGTTGTACAAATGTGAAATGGGACTAACAACTATTTACAACGTATTCACATAGCTACAAGTGAAACTTAAAAATATGTTATGAATATGCTGATATTACCGTTAAAATACACAACTGTGATATTAGGCGGAAAGAGATGCCTATCATAATATATTATCTCTTGTTCATATAAAATATCATAAAAATAAGAACCTCCAATAGATTACTTCTTTGTACATATTTTTCGTTCTGGCTGAAGTTATGGGCATAGGCAAGCGCTTGTCATATGGCAAAAGGATACTTGATCACACATTTCACGTCTTCACTGAAACACTGTGAGCTTACAATGATCTTAGTTTTTCCCACATTTCTAAAAGGTTGTGACTAGCAAAAATTAAATGTTACACATAATTTCTCTTGTTTACCCTATCTACAGAAAAAGAAAATAAAATAGATTTCACCATGGACAGGAAGACCTGAAGCTTAAACACAAACAATAGGCGATTGCGTATAGACACTTAAAGAGTTCACGGGTTTCAAAGGGATAAAGTAATTTCATAAAATCTGGTTAGGGATGATTTTTAAAATCATAAATCTTTTTTCCTGACATCACATTTGGTCCGATAGCTATCGTGCGGCCGCAGCGTATATCAACATAATTTTTTTTTCATTTACCAAATTGCGCGATTTGCAAAAGTAATCGCCAAAAAATTCACACAATTTTATGAAAGTAAATAATTCACTGTTCTTTATTTCTTCTTCAAAAATTCGATTTACGATAATTCATTTCAAATGCAATTGGTTTAAAGTGATAGTGTTTTTTTATTCAACCGATATGGATTTTTCGTTGTCATATACTTACAACATTTTATTGCACGCAGTTTGTATTTGTCACGTTTTTAAATGTGCAAACATAGTTGAACTGTTTTTCATAACTTTATACACAATACATAGGTACCTAACGAATGGGCAAATATTGTTTCGATCTATGTTTTATGTATCTACGTGTCCACACAAAAAAAAACATAAAAAATGCAATCGCTACTGGCTAACTGTATTATTTGTACTTACATACTTACACTAGTTAATGTGGTAAAGACATGGCAATTTGCAAAACAATTTCATGACATTTTCATCGCGCAGAATCACCGAAATGGTTTCATCCGAATAACTCCATACATCAGTGTCTAATACAAGCCCGACGAAATGACCCAATAACTTGTGGTCTGTCTCCCTGCCATTCGTATAATTTACTAATCAACGTCGGGTACCGGATTCCGCATTTTTATTATCCCGTTTTCGGTAATGAATTCGAGGCTGCGGAAGTGACAAAAGAGAGACGAATATTGTGTTTCGTATTATAGTTTGAATTTTATTTAGACTATCTGTAATTAAAGGGATGTTTGTTGTTCATAGATAATAAAATTATTTGATATTCTGGAATTGTTTTGACGTTTAAAATTAAATATATGCCACTTGTTTATCGTTGGCATTTCAAATATTATAGCATATTATATTCCTTCAACTGTTGATACGGTACATAAAAAAATCTTATTATCGTTATACTTCCAGATCTCTTGTTACAATATAACTATTTTTGGAATACGGTCTGAAGCTGACCAGCAATAAAATAACTACCCTTAAACCAAATGTTTATATTTTCATTTGTCACAGTGACTGCTGCCGCCAAAGGACATCTGCAACAAACCTCCAATAGGACTGTAGGAAATAGCACTGTTAGTGTGAATTCTGTTAGTAATAGGTCTTTATAAGAACTAGTCGGTTAGTATTCTTTTGTAACAGGACTGCAGGAGTAGGACTGTTAGTAAATATAACTTCCATTAGTAAATATGTATATGTCGGTATAAATGCAGTTAATACTATTTACTACCTCTAATGGTCGTTCACAGACGCGTTGCTACAATTAAGGACTAAAATGGTCGCCTCTGGTATACATAAGGATAATGGACTCCTCAAACCGAGACACGAATTGTTGAATAACAACTGCTTCACGCCAGAAATAGAAGTAGCGGTGGTACAATATGTTTCCAGACGAACCGTACATATGTTCTACCACCTATTTTTATTCATTTCCATTAAATTTTTTCACGTTTTAAACAACTATCAATTAAATGTAACACTAGGTACACAAATTAAAATTTCATGAAACACCACATCATAAATAATTTTCATCTACATATATTTCTATACGCAACGGAAGCGACCGAACCATAACCAGAACGCGTTATTTTAATGCTTCCATCGTTTTTGTATTGAAAATTACCATTGTAGGATAGAAATAAAAAAACCGTTGTAACTATTATTCTTTTTCTTCGCTTTTTCATGGTGTTCAACGACAAAAAATGTATTCCAATATATGTACATAAGACTTCATGAGACAATTTCTTCATGTTCCATTTACCCTATTTTCTCAGTCGAAATATTGCAAAAACATTTGAACGTAAGTCAACGAACGACAAAAATACGTAGGTATAACTTGTACCTCTATATAAATTTCCGCCAGTTTCTCTTATGGATACTTGCAATACCGGATGAGTTGCCAATGATTGGATTCCTAAATAAAATAATAGGTTTGTATGTATTTGTCCATACGACGATTAATAAACGTCAGGACAGAGATACCCGTATGGTTTTTTTCCATTACGAATATTACTTAGAAGTATTCAAAGGTGTTGTTTACGCACCGTCTTTGAAAATCGGTAAGGTTGATATGATCCTTTGTACAATATAAAATCGATTGTAAAAATTTACTCGACCTAGCACAACCATTATACGGGTATTTTGAGCAGCACGACCTTTATTAATTAGCCACATAAACAGGTACGTCAGCACATATTATTCAAGCGAAACTTTGATTAAATGCGTTAATTTTTATCCTACACCTTCGTGGGTTTTTATATAAATGAATATCGAGCCTCGAGACTGCGAACGGTGTTCGGATAATGCGAATAGTATATAATTGATAATTTACTTATACCCGAAAGTTTGACATAAATTAATAATTAATGACTGCCTCGTTGGTCGGGCGGTTGCTAGCGCGACTGCCGATCGGGAGGTCCTAGGTTCAAACTCCGGGTTGGGTATTGCTGGATTTTTCTAATTTAGAATTTCTAGTACTGACTCGTAGTCTGGATGTGTGCCCGGTTCATGGCAATAGGCTCACCACCTATTCCATAGTAGGACTTAAACTTAACTGGTGAAATGTGGGGGTGTACTACACTCCTCTGCCTACCCCTTAGGGGATTACAGGCGTGATGTTACTACACGATAGGTTCACAACAGTACAGAGCAGTGTATTGAATTACAGTCTATCGTAAAGGGTATTCGGGCGAGAATGGATTTTTCAACGCAATACTACCTCGTAACCAACGCGGCAATCGTATGCTATAAATTATTCGTGTAATTACGCTTTCGTCAATGACAAATTGAACGTAACGACTCACTGCATAATACATAGCACGGACGAATAGTGAATGGTAATTACGTGAGCACGCTACGACATATTTGGACAAATGTAAGAGAATGTAATAACAATAATTATATCCTGGGAATCTTTGTACACTGCCATCTGATCCCCAAGTTAGGTTGGAATGGGATGGGATAGATACCTATTATTTTCACAAGACAATTTTACAACTAAAGATTAGAAAGTGTTTGACTCATTTGATCAAGATAGGTGAGTGTTGGTCTCACTCAGCATGAACCCATCCAGTAACTACAATCAAAAAACCAACATGTATTAACTTGTTTAATATTTATAACAATCCTATCGAAATTACTGTTTGTTCGTTAGCTATTTTCTTCACGTATAAAACAACAATTAGCTGTTACCAGCCGCTTTGATTAAAACGTGTTTTCTTATCAAAACTTGATATTTTTTCGGGAAAAAGAGTAGCCTATGTCACTCTTCAACCTTTCAACTGTCTCCATACCAAAAATCACATTGATCCGTTGTTCCGTTTCGAGGTTAAAGAAGGACAAACAAACATATACACATTCGCGTTAACAATATTAGTATTGATATTAAATACATAGTTACAGTACTCAACTCCCATTTATATCTCACAAATTTTATCTAAGAATGACCACGTATATAACATACAATTTTTATTAGTATACATTTTGCGTCTACTAGTCTTGGTCGTCGATGTAATATACGGACGTCACTTCGACTAGAATCAACGACGGTCCGTGCCTGGCTCAAAACATTACAGTATTTAGGTCGAGTCGAGATATTGGTTATAGTGAGATATACAGTTATTGTAAAGAAAAATTAAGAAGAATAACTGGTAGGATCCTGGTAGACATCGCTTTAAGCGACAGCGCCCTTTTAGATAAAGAAAGAAAAGATAACGAAAGATAAAGTAAGAAAGACTAAACTTATTTCGCCCAGTACATTAAAAAACAATTAAAACTAAAAGAAAATAAACAGAATAACCTAATTTGGAAAAGGACCACACTGAACTTATGCCGTACTGGCTTCAGCCGCGTAACAAGTAACAGGTGCAAGGATTTGCACCCCGACCCCCCGCGAAGTGATACTGAATTTCAAACTACAATCATTCTATACAAGGACAAAACAAAGACAAAATTATCGCTCATAAATTTCAATCCTTGCACATCGCGAAGCCATCGCCTCTCTGTCCTTGTCGGATGATGCAATTTACGGCTGTCAACATCAACTGTGTAGTGTCGGGGCTAAAGCTTCGTGCGCGTTCGAAATGTTTTACAGTAAGTGGGCCAAGAAAGATTATTGCCTGGAGATCTGACAGAGAATAAAACGTATAGTCTATTTGTTTAATGCTAACTGGCACGACGGAGACCGCTTTTACAAAATTAATAATAACAATAAGAATAATAATAACCGGGGACAAATTACACACGCGGATATCTGGATTCCAAGTTAGGCAATTGGGACTGCTGATAAGCATAGATATATACATATGATATAATGCTTATATAGATATTTTTATGTCCAGACACAGTGCAAACGAATGCGGTCAACGCGAATGTTTGTCCCGGATGGGAATCGAAGCCACGACCTCCGGTTTTGCAGTCAGTGTCTAACCGCTCGAGCACGTCTGTCACAGATAAATGGTTGCAGCCACATATTACTATTCTCTATGGCAAATTATTAGCCAAGATAACCAATACATTCCTTTGTATTATGTCTGGATGTAATAAAAATATCGATATACGTAATATATCGCATGCATATATGTTTATCAGCCGTCCGGTTACCATGCTACAGGCGTTCAATTGCCTAATTCGAAATTAGATAGCCGTGCGCGAACTCGTCCCCGGTTATTATTATGACGGTCAGTCATCCAAGTGTTGACCGCGCTCGGTGACGCTTAGCTACGTAGATGGCTGGTGATCTGTATCTACGTCGCGGCTACGAGCGTTTTCGTCGTTAGTGTAATTAACGACAAATGGATTACAGCAGTGAAGCAGTGGTAGCCTAGTGGTTCGACATTCAGCCTCCCACTCCGGGGGGGTCTGGGTTCGATCCTGGCACGCACCTCTGATTTATTACGTGCGTTTTATGAGTGAAATTTAAATATCACTCGCTATAACGGTGATGGAAAACATCGTGAGGAAACCTGC
>DWDX01001563.1:0-18156 GCA_018245675.1 Agara michaeli | reverse complement strand
TACACTTTTTTTATTTCCATATTATTATCATTACTATTTTGAACACGCGGGCGAAGCCGGGGTTAACAACTAGTGTACTATACGATATTTATATAGATAGTTTTATTACATCCAGACACAGAACAAACAAACGTGCTCAACATAAAAAATGTTTGCGCTGGATGAGAATCGAATTCACGACCTCCGCTAAACACTCAGTGTCCTAATCAGGAACAAGACGTAATAACTGTATAGTTTGGACAAAATATAAAATATCGATACCAAAAATTATCTTTAGATTGACAGACATATTTTTGGAGATTATCAGTTGAGTTAACGAGTTACCGAAGTAGGGGTGTGCCACTATCTGTAAGCGTGCGAGTATCAGCAGCATTTATCTCCACCAATCTCGGCTCATTCAAATACCTACCAGAAACACGAGCAGTACTTTGTTAAGCAGGTGGGGGGGAATAATGAATTTTAGGTCACGGTCACATAATGTACATAAACCGAGATTTTCTCACCTATACTCAGGGGAGGGGTAAACCCCTAAGCAGTCTTATATAAGTCCATGACTAGAAGAACAATTCTAAATGTACGACCATTATAATTTACATATATGACATATATGAAAATGTACCTTTTCAATATCTTCCTCGTCATCGTCCCTGCTCTTCGCAAGGAGGATGTTGAAGCCTATCAGCTGTTCCGGCTGCCCGTCCAGCTCCGTGTAGCACGCTATGCAGATCCCTTGGTCTGCGAAGCCTTCCCAGTTGGACCTTATTGTTGATATCGACGCCGGGTCGGAGTTTATATCTAGAGAAAGTACTCGTGTTGGAATATGAGCCCAAGGTATTTCTACTCGTTAGTTTGCATGCTAAGTAAAGTTTCTGGCAAAAATGTAGATATAGCGTAAAAAGTCTGGGCTCCTAATATTTCTTTCAATATGGTATTTTAATATCTTTAGAACTTGGGGAAAACAATCGAAAAAGCCCCAAATCCTCAAATCTTTAGCCCCAATTTTTAACTCCATAGCATAAATATCATACCTAGGACTTGGCACAACGGTTCATCGCGCAAAAACGTCTCCTGCATCATGTCAAGGCACAGCTTCCTGTCTTTCTCCTCCATATCTCGGATTTGATACCTGCAAGAAGTTTACCATGATATTGGAAACAGAAACTATGGCCTTAACACTGAGAGGAGACCTTTCTGAGAAGTTATCTTTTGAGAGAAGAGACAGATTGATGGTAAAGATGCTGCTGATAATAATGATAATTGAAAGTAATAAAATCCAATGCTTACATGACAGCGGGGTTTCCATTTCGTTCCCGCCCCTTAAATCTACTCCAAACGCGACCTACAGGTATGCTTTGGGGTCTTTTCCATCGCAACGCCATGGTATGTCATACGGCTATGAAGTAAATGTTTACTTTAATGTTTCGTTAAGGAATTATTCCGCATCTGCAATAGAGAAAAACCAGACAGACACTATAATTTACACTAATGAGTTATTTATGAGTGGAACAACACTTTGAGAGTACTCAATTCTTCCATTCGCGAATAGGTTGAGATATACAGGCAAGTTTAGACTGTTGCTTAGAAAGTGGCGGGAATACCTAATTGTAAATTGTATATTTATATCACTAATTATTACATACAATAAGACACAGAACACACGTGTGTTCTACAAGCGGAGAACGCTTATATAAAATCGTAAGGAACAAGTGTTACAAGTGGTCGGCTGTGGCTTCCAATATGGTTCTTATCTAGACATAATAAGACTTACAAGTCACCATACAATATGCACGTCCGCTTATCTGTGTCCACTGTCTTATTTGTTATCGTATCAATTGTTACTGTTATAATACAATATGAATGGTATCTTGGTGTAATTGTTAGAAACAGGCTGATATTAAGGAGGTCGTGGGTACGATTTCCATACATTTCTGTGATATGTACAGTTGTTTGCTGTGTCTGGTTGTAATAAAAATGTCTATATAAGTATTATGTAGTATGTATGTTTACCAACTGACCGGTAACCATAAAACAGGCGTTTGATTGTCTGTTTTGGTATCACGCAGCCGTGTGTGGAATTGTCCCCAGTTATTAAAGAAAAATATGTCTCCCCACAAACAAAGAAGAAAAAAATTAAACCAAGCGGTCAACCCGACTGCAGGATGTTTTTAACCAAAACTATTTTTAATAATTGTTAACAAACGATAACAACGAAATGCTTATGAAACTTCCACGAGCGGTCACCCACGCAAATAATGACCGCACCCGGTGCCGCTAAATTTAAGACC
Source organism: Agara michaeli (assembly GCA_018245675.1). Classification (NCBI taxonomy): domain Eukaryota; kingdom Metazoa; phylum Arthropoda; class Insecta; order Lepidoptera; family Hesperiidae; genus Agara; species Agara michaeli. The sequence goes on along the minus strand of DWDX01001563.1, from coordinate 15,871 downwards.
TCGCTTCGACAGACTGCTTACTGACAGTATAATAAAACCACCAAAAAGTAACGTTTTTTTCTTACTTTAATAAATTAACGCGTGTTAATGGAAACAGTTCTAATCGGCATCGCCAATGATATTCATAGAAGCAATTATATCTTGATCGATTTTGATTGGACTCCAATATGCGTCGCACCTTATGTAACTATCTAGCAGGTAATGACTTCAACTACTCGTTGCAGTAGATATGCTATGTAGGTTCGATTAAAATTATCTGCATAATAATAATAATATGTTGAGACACCCTCACACGAACCCATCCAATTCCAAACCAGGCGGAGCCTGTACTATGATGACCAGACAACTTTATATTCTCCTCTTTGTGAACATCCCAATAAGTTGACTGGAAGAAACCGCCCTTTAAATCATAGCTCCAGGTATGACAATGGAGAATATAAAGAAATCCTGATCAACCCATCACCTACGATGAAAACAAGGAATTACGTGATTTTTTAAAAAGAAAAACACGTATATTTTTGGAATTCAACGTAAACCCCAAAAATATATCTCGCGCTGACCCATATGTGTTTATTTCCTGAATTTTTCTGCGGAGTGAAGTTTTATTTTATTTCCTTGTGATCGAAATAAAACCCGGCCGAACGCATCTGTATGCATATGGAAATATTTTTGGAAAAGCTTTGAAACTTTTTGTTGGTTTCAGCAAATTTATGGAAAATGTAATTGTGGTGTCATTCGCTGTAAGCTTTAACAACTTTTTTTAAAATGTAAATGCAATGAAAATAAACTCGCTACTTCATGTCATGAGGAATATTGCATTCCGACAGCCCTTTTGGCGTCGTACTGCTGCACTGAGCCTCTCCATTAGCAACTGGGATCAAGCACATTAAGAAAAAATAAACCGTGAAAAATTCCCTAATACTTTAAATATACACTAAAATATCCACTGTCCTGAGGGTTGGGTTAGCTCGGGTCTGAATTGATATAATCTCTGCATTTGAAACTTGAATATGTAACCAACATAAACAGCCCAATGTTTAGCCGCCGTACCCAATATGATGTTGATTCACTGATGTTCAGACTGTATTTGTAAGTAAAATAGGCGCGAACAAAACTCGCGCAAAAATAAACAAACGCTTAGTTTCCCAGAAGAACTCGGATTGCCAGGTGTTGGAAATGTTTGGATCAGTGACGACAGTGCATGCAACTTGTCGATAATAAAATTCTATTTTAAAACCTTTGGGATTTCGAAGATGCAAACGAATGATGTAGCAGCGATAGCCTATTGGTTTAAACACTGTCTCACTACGGATCTCTGAGTGACTCAATTTTTCAAAGTTACGTGCGTTCAATTAAAAATTAAATCACTTTCTATGCCACCTTGCGAAAGCCGACGCAGCCTGGAGCTCTTCCTAATGTCTGAAGTGAATCCCACGCCGTATTTTCTCATATCTAGCCCAATTATTTGAATTACAATGAACCAGATGCATTCCAACATCATTATTAACCTGATGGTAATCTATGTGCAATTATCGTTTGCTAAAATTAATTGAAAAACAATACACTAGCAAAGATAATTAGACCGTGAATCAGATTGATTTCGATAACAATCATCATGGACTCCACGCGGAACAAATATCGATACGACACCTACGAGACGAGAACACGATGTGCCTGGAATCAGATCAGTCCGTGGCCCGGCAATTTCGCGTTTCCCCAATCCAGATTCGCTTTCGCGGTGCCGTCAGCCGAATGGATTTTATTTTATCCACACGTTTGTCGAATGCGCCGCGCGCCGGTCGACATTTGTAACGTGCGATTTTAAATATAGCGCGCGTCCACTCAGCGCCCGCCGGCGTAATATTACAGTGTTTTTAATTGTTTTTTTTTTGCGTCCTCCCAACCGTCGAAAATAGTTTTACTGTGCCCAGTGTTTCTAAATATGATTTTGAACGGGTAAGTAAGTATATTTCATTTTGTACAATAGTGTCGTGCGAAATTATGACCTTTACGACTGTGTAGGAAGCGTAAACCGAAATAAATAACTCGCAATGTAAAGAGATTTATATTTAAATTGCACTGCTCTATTTGTGATTGTTATTATTATTATTTTTAACTACGGAACGGTTATTTAGCATGTGTGTAATAATATTGCTTAGAACAAAAATACAAAAATAGAGAGATTTTAGCATCACGATAATTTATTCACTCCTCACAAATTATATTATCGCACCTTACAATAATCTAAGAAGACGTCAGGTAAATTATAATCAACTTATTGTTTATTTTATCTTACATTCCAATCGATATTCTATACGTAAACTCGTAGTTTTTATTTTCAAAAATGTATTAAGTAAGATATTTGTTCTCTTACAATTTTGTTTTCCGTAATTAACTGAAGTCATCGTCAAAGCGAACTTGTTGATAAAGAAATAACTTAAAACAAGCAAAAACTTGACAATCTGAATAAATAACCTCAAATTCGATTTCAATGGGCATGGATTGGTGAAAATATATCTGTTAATTGCATTTTAATAATAAATTAGGCTCAAGAAGATTCAATTAGGTGGAATACTGGTCAAAACGTGGTTGCAACTTGAACTGATTCGGATTTAATGTTGCTCAAATAAAAATATAGGCCTCGTACCGGCTCAATTGTTTATTTTGTTTCAATAACTATGATAGGTGTTAGCGTCTCAATAATTTTTATAGCAATAGGTTTTAAACTTATTATAATTGACGTAAAATTTAACTTGTAGTAAATGATAAGCATGAGGTCGAAAATAAAGAAGTGTGTGAAAGAAATTAGTGTTTGATACATAATAAACATTATTGATTTATGAAAAATTCTTACAGAACGAGTAACGCCATCTATTGATGTAAATTCGGCAAAACAGAAAGATGTATATTCTTACACGTTTCTGTTACATACATTTTTTTATTTAAAATATTCCATATTAAAATTATCTTAAAATAATTAGATTTAGGATGCTTTGGGGGCAATATTAGCGTTTCTTTAATATAAAAATAAAACAAATGAATTAAAAAAATTGAAATAATTAAAAAGTAATGACACACTTGAATTATGAAATTTGTATGCGAGCACACACAACAGACGGTTCAAAAAGTGTATAGTATTTGTTTACAAAGTGTATCTTCGACACTTGCCAACGAGATCACTAAGAACGTACTCAATATCGAGTCGATCCAATGACGTTACTCGGTTCATAAAATATTGCATTAGTTCCAAGGTTTAAGTGGAAGTGTTTCCGAACCAGTCTTAAATTCCACTTTTTATATTGGCATTGAAATTGGTAACAAGAAATTGAAATAGACCGCGTGTAGGAAAGCAATGATAGCATAATGTTCTATATCCTGGCTCCCTCCCTCCTCATCGCTCAAGGTATCTGAGAATCGACTTAGCGATTCCCATTAACGATATGTGAGACGTGTGAAATCTATTAGAGCATTTGTCCTTCGTGGCACAGTGAGATGGAGGTTCTCATTCTGAGAGAAGACTGTATCCATCAGAGCAATATTTAGAGGGGTGGATCCGAGGCCTGTCTTTGGCTTGCCGCCTCCAAGTGTCCAGAAGGCGGTAGCATCAGCAGTGCAAGAAGCCCGCTAATCCACATGTGTGTGCGTTAGAGCTTTTAAAAATTAGAAGCCTTGATCTGCATCTTAATGTCTCTTAACTATATTAAAGTATGTGGTATAAAACATTCAACTAGAGTGACATAATGAATATAAACAAAACAAGTAGAAATGCGAACGACCTGCGTATAAAATATTGTCTATTACGAAACCAAAGACAAACATATTATTTTTTAACACTCAGACCTCTAGCCGCTGTATTTACGGAATCCATTCTAAGAGCCAAGTTTTAAATAACGAATCTTCAATAAAATATATAATAATGACGAAGACCAATAGTGAATTGAAGGAAATTGTTGACGATAACATTACCATTGATAATGATAATGAAGTCAATGCAGAGATGGTAGAACAGAAAACGAAAGACGAGCAGAGAAGAGATTTATTAGAGCTAAGGTAAACATGAAACATAATACATAATACTAATTGAAACAAATCCACACTTGCCAGTCTGTTACCAAATTAGGCGTATAAATGTCTGCCTTACGATAACCTGAGAGCTGATAAACGTACGTTAAACAGATGTACAAATTTTGGACCTGGATCAATCAGGATCGGGATCTCTTAGTACCACACTAAGAGTCCAGTCAAATGGTCTTGAAACGATAGTTTTTTGTCCACGTGTACTCGAGCGTCAATATATGTGGGGGTAGGCGGTTGGCAAGAGAATCCACGGCGCCTGTGTGTGTAATGTAGATTGATCAGTTCGTATGGAGGCGTTTGACATCACATTAGTCCCATAACTAACGAGGGCATGAAACTATTGCGTAGGACTTTTCGAAGGTAGCTGAACTCTGCGGCCAAGGTTAGACAAAGAACGCAACGTTGGTTACAATGTCTTTGGGTGTTCTGGTAGCCAAACACGAAGACATAAGACGTTTCAAATAAACTGTCGTCGCTAGTTCCACATTTAAGATTAATCTGAAGGAGCTCTCATTCAAAACCGCCGACGTATTGACTACTCATCTGGTGTTGCTGATGTCCATAGACGACGGTGACCACTTGCGATCAGGTGGCACATCTGTCTGTTTACCAGTTTAATTTTATTTAAAAAAACAATCATTACTCGTATGTAATAGAAAGAGCAGCGAAAGCCGCATGGAAGGAGCATAACGCTTTCTTCTTACGTAACGATTTCCATCATACAATTCTTCAGAAGAGCTTCATTGTAAAAAGGCAGATGGTAGTATTACGCGCAATCGAAGGGGCTCCTCTTCAGACAGTGGGTGTGTCTACACTGTCGCATCTATTCTTACACGCGATAAGATCTGGTGATGTTTATGCCAAAATCTGCCGCACGTACGCCATTAATATTAATCCAGAGCTCGGCTCAGTTTCCGATGATATATCGCTCGCAATCAGCGTTATGAAGAGTCGGTATCAAAGCGTACTCTTGCTTGTACTAATTTAAACGAAACTGCTTTGAGAAATAAAAATATCTTAACATCGAACTAGGTAGAGCCTGCGCTTTGATAACTAAACTGCTGTTATGTATAATAATATAATAATTGGGATATTTCCACACCGCTATAAGTGATTCAAAATTAGGCAAGCAAATGTCTGTGTTGTCGCAACCATTATATATCGTATAAAACATAATTTTGGAGATATTTATTGGTGTATAAACACAACACAGAACAAACAAATGTACTAGACACACAAAGTTATGTTCCGGGTGAGAATCGAAGATAATATAACTTATGGTTTGGCATGTAAGGTTTTCAAACCACTTGAAGAAGAGGTTAATTATATATGAACATAAACATAATCATATCTAAACACTGGTATAGATAATTTTAAATCCAGACAAAGAATAAACAAGTTTGCTCGAAGAAATTTCGGTAGAAATAAGCATCTTTGTACAAATTTCTTCTGTGTCTTATGTTTCCTCAGATGCTGTGAACATTAATTTTTAAATAAATAAACACTCGTCCTAGTCACACAAATATTTGTTCTGGATGGAAATCAAATACACTGCCTCGAGCTTAGCAGCCAGGGTCGATAACCATTACACCAATATGTCAGTCAACTACATGGTAAGAATTTTAATTGCGTTATATAATAGTAAAAACAAAACATCCCACTCGTAAGGATACATTTGGTATGGAAATACCTGATAACCCGCGAAAATTATGACATTTCACACATCTATTATTAATCTGTGGCCTGCTTGGAGTACTTTGTTAAATATAACCTCTAAAAGAGTGGAACAAGAAATTAGATATGCTACAGGAATTGTTTAGCTTACCGCGTAAACGAATTCGCATGTAACTTCTAGTGATATTATTAATAGTGAAGCAGTTCTACTGAACACATGCATCGCGAGCTGAATTTAAACGTCTTGTTGAAAAATGTTTTTACTTGTCTATGGGCTATATGGTTGCTAGCATTTATCGGAATGTTTAAAATATTTAACAAAGTAAACTATAAAAGATATAGCATAAATAAAGTAATCTACGGAAAGAGTACATTACATCTTCTTCGCATCAGTGGAAGAGAATTTCTCAATGTGCATTGAAAGAGAATTTTTAAAACATAAGCAATTTAACATAACAAAACTTACCTAAATTTGCTAATATGTAGAACAAAATGCCAGTAATTTTTTAAAGTTAAACACGAAAACAGAACAAATTAGTTTATTGCAAATTCTATCACTAATAATAGGCATATTTACAATAGCCGATCACGGGAGTAAATATAAAACTTTATTACGCGAGTTAATGACAATAAAATGTATTTAGTATCAAACCAGGGTATGCATAGTATGCTGTATGTGGCCGCTCCTACGCGCGGTCGTGCACTGACGCCTAATAATAAGCGCGGGAAATGTAAATAAAGATGGCGGCGTATTTTGCAATGTTTGAGGATAACATGACGTTGAATAAATGATAAGATTATCGGCGTCCTTCACTTTGTTTGTTATTATTCAATTCACGATAAATTGTTTTTATCTTGGCCTTTGGTTTCGGGAAGCTAGTTGCAATGGATAGAGTGCTATTGGTTTTTGATTAATCCTTGGGCTAAACAATCCGATGTAGTTTTATGCTGTGAAGTGATCCTTATTTAATATTTAAATACGGAGGTATAACTAATGATAGCAGCGATAACTTCGTGGCTTAGATTTCAACTTCGCATTCTTGGGCTTAAGTTAAAATACTAGAGAACAAGCTTAAACTTTACGCTCTCGAGACTTTTTAGGATCCATGTCTGCCAGTCCGAAGTGGGCTCACGTGGTAACCAGTAGCCTGAACGCTTTTTACTTTGAAAGCGAATACTTCTAACCGAATATATAAGATAAGATATTTATGGCCTTATTCAACAATGGAACGGTGAAAACCTCGGTAATAATGAAGAAACAAGTAGCGCCATCTTTTGCGATCTACAAGAGTTATAAATCCAAACTATTTTGCCGCGTCACGGCTGGTTAGTAGTAACGCCAAACATTTGACAATTTCTTATTACTTATAGCAAACATGTCGTCAAATTATTATAATTAATGGCTCTTGATTCTATTTTGATTTAATTGTACCTATACGTTTTAAAGACACGTGAACGCACTCTGGCGAAGATCTACGCCAGTAAATATTTCTCGAATTGCCAAATTGCGATTATATGAAATGCTTTGTTATAATGTAAGTACTTTATTAGCTTGACTTTAACTTATCGTCACATAAGTGCGTTAAAAATTTCCTGTTTTCTAATGGCCGGTCACATAAAGAGTAAATGTATTATGAAACATGTTTTAGAGAGGTTTCCTATATTTAATCAAATATAATAAACAAATTACCAAACATTCATACGAGTTTTCACGTTTTTGAAAGGTTAAGTTCCTAACAAAATCCTTTGCCTTTTCTTCTTTCACTAAAGCCGCCACACACGCTCGTACTGAAGTGTGCTTTTGACTTGATGGTCTTTTAAGAAGGACAAATAAATATAAATACTGTGTAGAAACTCACTAGCTACATCGAAATAAATCATAAAATTACGGAAGTAATGAACCATAAATTTACAATTTCTTTATATTTGCGCTATAAAATTTCTATGTATAAAATAATAACAATCTCTAATAAATTAATTTGATATCTCGATAACTATTACGTTTTATTTCAACATTGCAACAAAACAATGTAAATCTATTAATTCGCTAAGTCGCTGAATATTAAAAACAATATCACCTGACCTAAATTGTGATTGGCAGAATGAGAGCAGTAAATATATCTGGCCATTGCCCCATGAGAGATCGATGACTAAATGACGGCGCTATAGTTTGACGTTTCACTGTGACCATTACTGCCCTGACAATTTTGGGACAGTTCTTTATAAGTCGTAGTATTAGCAATCTAATATTTTCAGCGACAGTCTTTTTAATCAAATAAAAAAAACAACTTTATGTATCTATTCCTTAAAACTTACTAAGCTGCAACGTCTGTCTTGTGCATTTTGATAATAACTTAAGCATTTACAGAACTCTTAAAAGAGAGAATGATCAACCATCATAATAAATACATCAATAGATTCAAGTTTATGACTAATAATATTAACAGCGGTGGAGGTAACTGACCTCTCTATGACTCTACCCATAGATATTCCTTAGAATATCCTATCATGACGATATCAATGAAATATGATAAATATCTATCACATGATATGCGGCAGATATTTATCTAAATTCTATCATTGCATTTAAATTTTCTTATCATTTTTGCACAGTCCCAATTCCAATACCCACAAGGTTGACAACACGGCGTTCAGCCAATAATGATAAACACCGTGGTGTTGCCAGCAAACTGTTAACAATTACGCAATTTGGCAAACTTTATATTAACCAATAGAATGCGAAGGTGAAATTTGAACTGCATTACGATTTTATTAGCTAATTAACATACTCAGAGTTGTATAACATACGTAAATTATACAATTTATTTAAGACGTATATAACGCAAAGAAGTGTAAATAACGTTTGTAATTACTTATCATTGAAATATCGTTCAGTAATAATAATTTAATTATTAATTTAATTTAATAATTTAACGTAATTAATATTTTCCGGCCTTTCTTAGGCTTACACTTACGCTGTATGAAAAATTAATCAGCAAGCAAATAATTAAATGCAAACAAAACACGGTAACACATCCAGTCTTGGAACTAAAAGTGTGTGACGAAAACATTGAAATTGGTCCAAATGTTAATGTTTCCGTGATAGCAGAAGGTGGCGAATGATTGCCTCTTAATCAGCTTTGAGACTCACTTCCAATGACTACACTTATATGTCTATAATTATTACTATACTCGTGATTAATGTTGATTTTATTACACAGCCATTAGGCCACGCCATCAAATATTCTATCGATTTAGTAGGGCGAATAGTTACCGGGCGCTGCATCGCCACTTTTGACCTTCAAGCAACTCGGTCTCGATGCTGCATCGCGTCTATATCGCGATAGTACTCCGATAGTCGCGTCAAATTTACAATGACGGTCCAAATCAACGAGAATGAATTAAGGTTTCCAAGAAGTTCCATTTCCTCAATCACGTTGCTACTAAGAAAAATATTTTTTTTCACCTATTTTACAATGTAGCTGGCTGATTTATGCCAATTTTTTTATGTACACTCATTCTTGATCTGGAACTGAAGAAGACGTATTTTTACCTGTAGGTCAATGACCTAGTGACGGTTTCTCAATCTGAATTTATTCTCATGTCGACTTATATTCTTTGTGTAATAAAATCATTGTTTGAGGAAATGTGATCTAGATCACTGCGACGTTTATAGCTATTGGCCATTGGATTTAAAACAATACTAACTCATTCCCACTCTTTGTGCCTATAATATATTTATTTACCACAATTTAGTTCTATAAATAATTTAATTTTATATTTTTAAATTAGAGACTATAACAATATTGGTAGAATCATTTTATAAAAAACAAAAGAAACTTCGAACAACAAATCAAAATTTCCCGCGACTATCGTATAGTATCTGTTCTATTAGTATATTAAACTTCATCTTTAATATACTAATAGAATAGAAACAACAACAACAACATACCATCACGCCAGGTTCCTAAAGGGGTAGGCGGAAAGCACCGAGTGCCAAATGTCTCTGTCCTTTAAATAATCAAAATAACTTACTTACCATTAAACCATTAAGTCGAATGATATACCGGTATTGAGATAGTATATTAATAAAACAATTATATTAACAGCTTCTTTGCCATATTCCGGATATCACAAGTTAGGCCATAATGAACACTGGGGAAAACACTTTAAACCAAATAGAATACATTAAATCAACACATTTAACATATCACATCGACCGGTTCATCAAGTAATTGTAGCTACTAATACTATTATCTTGGAGGTTTTTTAAAAACTGAATTATTTATTCATAGACAAAAATACAGTGTATTTTTTATTGGATGGTCCTTTCACACTAATATTCTGGGTTTTTTACAACAATCTACGGGCTATTGAACGCAGATATTCAAATGCGGCACATGAATGCTTGTCGGTTGTATATGACTAACAGTTTTGTTGACTTGCACATTGGTTCCTCTCACGGTCATCGTCTATTGACGTCACGCTCATGAGGGCTCAACCAGTGAAGTGACACGTGACCTCGGTGCCAGCTCCACTGTGCATTATAGATTTAAAACTAAACATTTTTGTGTATTCTTTGATTTAAATTATTGTACTAACGTTTTAAATCTATTTGACGTTTCATTGCAATAGCTGCCAGTAACAAGCTTCCAGCGCTCACGTTATATAAAAGAAAAAGTAATTAATTTTAATACTCACAATGGAGTATAATTAACCCAAATAGCTCATTATATTTCTTTTTTTGACATTCCTAAAAGTTTTTACTGTTTGATTTCATTTCAAATGCTAATTGGGACACCAGACCTAGCAATCTCATTCCTAATTAGACAGCCTGAGGTGTGGTTACCAGACAATTGATCCATATACACTACTACATAATGCTTTGCTTTCACCAGTAGAACTTAGTCGTGATAAATCTATTAAATAAATGATAAGTTAACACATTTTGTAATTAATCGTGTGATAATTTTTGTGTACAAGTTTATCGTTTTGGCAAACTATTGGTGTCTGATAAAGGATATAAATTACCAGCATTGTTAGTAAACATGATCAAAGCACGGTGTTTTTTTAAAACACGAACCACGAGTGAACTTTTATTTGGTGTGTTGCCAGTGCATGGCATCCCAAGTACACGGGCAAGAAGCAGGTTCTCGAGTTCCGCGACCGTCCTTTGACACGGCTTATATATAACTTATATTTGGCTATGGATGAAAGTAAGTATTTTAAAAACAGTCCACACTTATATTATAAATGCGAAAACATGCTTGTTTCTTTATTCTTTTCTCACTTCAAAACGGGGCATCGAGGATAATTGAACGGCTGGAGAGTGACATATGCTCCTTTTTTTGTGGAAAATCTGACTCCCCCGGGAAAACACATTTCAATCAAAAAAACATTATACATATATCTCATACTAAAACATAGGCCGCGATATCATTCTATATATAACAAATTCAGTTCAACAACTTAGCTAAAGGAAATAACAAGCTGAAGCGGCACTGGACTGGCCATACATATTGAAGAACGGTCTACTCTTTGGCTACTTTCTTCACAGAAAAATCCTTAGTACAATAAATAGGCTCTGGCTTCGTGGAGTAGCGATCTGCGTAGAGCTTCTGCGATAGCATTTGTTAACCCGCCATTTTTAACCGACTTCAAAAAGGACGAGGTACTCAATTCGTCTGTATTTTTTATTTATTTTTATTACTCTCAGTCAATCTTAAGTACGAATTACGCCGGGTCTTTTGAAGAAAGTGATATGCAAACTCGTAACCCAAACTGTTAAAACAAACCGTAACAATTACTTTTTTCAACCTTTCTTACTGGTCCGCTGTTGGGCCGGGTTGCATCTCGTACTGTGAGGGTTTTAGGCCGTAGCCTGCGCTGGCCAAGTGCGGATTGGTAGATTTCACACACCTCAGAAAGTATTATATACTTTATAACATCCGTAACGTGTGCTCGTTTCGTCACGATCTTTTCCTTCGCCGTTATAGCGAGTGATATATAAATTTAAGTTATATAGCGCACGTAACAAGTCAGAGGTGCGTGCCGGGATTTGAACCCAGATCTCCGGAGTGGGAAGCTGATTTTCATACCACTAGGCTATCATTGCTCTTCGTAAAAATAACAGTAGGTTACGCTGTTGAAAATAACGCGACAAACATTAACAGAAATAAACAGTTAGTTGTGGATCAGCGATATGAAACTTTACCGCCAGGTAGCCGGCCTTGCCCCATAAAGTATTTCTGCTCGTTCACACCCTAATTACGATGAAGGAAATGCGCGCAATATTAGAGTATATCTCAATAGAAACCGTATTTTGTTAAAATAAAAATGCAATTTTTTCTTAAAAAAACAATTGGCGGGTGTCAATTTCTAACAAATTTTTTGTACTCAATTGAAGTACATATTTAGTTTGGACCTACACAGGATTATATTCTTTCTTTTTCTCCTATTTTTACTCGAATACCAAACTATTGATAACCATTAGATATGTCCTTGAATACCTATATATAAACATAAACAAGCTGTAGAATAGCAACTGGCGTTTGAGATTCACACCTGATGTTTACGGAAAGCGTTACTCAATAAAACTGTCGGGGTTCAAATCGGGAAGCATCCTTCAACTGAACATTTCAATCAGTGTATACGTCATTGCGATTTTTGCAAGTTTTTTCTAGACAAAACTCATTTTAATCAAAGCGCTATAGATAGCGTTATGGGCGCAATAACGATATGACGTGTGAACAAAACAACTTGCTTTCACTGCGTAGCGAGGTCGCGGAGGTAAGCACTGGTAATGAATAAAACGATTTGAATTTGATAGTCACCTTGACATAACATTGTACTCATTGGTTCACCGTTTATAAAATATCTTAACGAACACAGTGGCTATTATTAACATTATTTCAGTGAAAGAATGCTGCAAAAACTCTTGGTTTATATTCAAAAATAGCTTTTATAAATTGCGCAGTACGGATTGTACAGAATCAGTAATCCATAGACTATCCATAGCGAATAGAATCAATTTCTTTTATAATTCTGTTAAATTACAGTATATTATGCACAGTTACGAATGTTCCTATAATGATAGTCAGAAATTAGATATTTTCATTACCCATGGTCCTGGCAAAATCGTTTCGTGCCACCTTCTTTCATCAGTATGGTCTATAAAGCATCTTGACCTGGCTTTGCCAATTCGCAGATCTGCAAACTAAAATAATTGCAACTGATAAAATATGTAATGTTTAATGTAACTTAACAAATGCTACTGTGGCTGGAGAAACATATTACGCATCATACAAAACAAATCTCGTGTGTATAATAATATTATTATAATGTCGTGTAATTTCTATTTATTGTGTATTCTGTACTAAAATGTCTACACACACAGAAAAGTTTATACGATTTGCGATAGTGACGTGGGCAAACCTTTAAACTTGAAATTTGGCAGATCGTGCTTGGTATCTTTTGCGCACGAGTTTGCGCTGGAAAATGTGACATTCATTGGTTTCCCGCGTAAACATGACGTTGCTGTACAGAGTCAACACTTGTAACTTTTTAATTTACATACATATTTAAACAAATGCGATGTTCATTTTTGTAACTCTTTAAATTTAAAAAATATTCTGATTTTACTTGCATTTGTTTTACGAAAACAGAAGCAAACGAACAAGCAGCAGTCACAAGTGGCCGCTGTCGCCCATGGACGTTTGCAAACAAACCCCAATAGGGCTGTAGAAATGGGAATGTTAGTAATATTAGCCCAATTAATATTTGTTACTAAAATTACAGTTAGTATTATAAGTGATCCGTGATATTAGAGGTCGATCACAGATGCGTTGCTACTCTTGAGGACTGATGGTCACCCCTAGTATATACGTACGTACATATACATATATACATACTAACATAAAAATAAATTAAATAGACAGCCGGACTGCCAAATTTCTAATAACTATATTTTTGGCTTACGCCGTGTTAGCAAAATAGGATTTTAAAAATAACTCAAATGAGACCCGGCGCCCTCAGTATACATTTTATAATATTTTCTATTATTATATAAAAACATTACGGCATCGAACTATTAATTGTTTAGTCTATACATTATGCATAGAAATAGGTAAGTAAATATTTTGACATTTTGTCAAAAGCGGAACATCTCTTGAACGTGTTCCCAAATCGAGTCCAATTAGTATTAAAGATTGAAATCACTTCATAAGAAGAAGAGTCCGGAAAAGAAGAATAAAACATCAAATTGTTTTCAAAGTTGTTAGTTATTCCATAAATACAATAAAGATGTTTGTTATTCCATAAATACAATTTAGATGTTTGTTATTCCATAAATACAATAAAGATGTTAATTATTCCATAAATACAGGAGTTTAAAAATACTTCGGATTACTTAGAGTCACTGGTTCTGCCAGTCAAGTGTAATCATGCTATGCACTACGGGAAAAAAATCAGCTTCTGTCTTCAGAACCTCTCTGCGACTATTAAATTATTATAGGGGCATTAATATCTACTAATATCTTGGCATATATCTTATACATACCTCACAGTGAGTCGCGTGAAGCATTATTTAGTGTGATGTGTCTGAGGCGACGATAATTTTCGCACAATAAAAGATATGTAAGTTGTTGCACATCGTATTTAACATATTATATTTAAAATTCAATGTGAAATATCTGTAATTACCGATTGAAATAATAACTCAACAAAAAAAATATAAATTACAAAAAGAGCTTATTCCTGAACGCTACTACAGACCTGGCGGGAAGCCAAGATGGCGGACGATACTTGTAACCAAAGTGCTATAATTTTCTTTGTTAAATAATGTCTTTGTACACATGGTAACTTTTTAAAATATATAATATGCATGTAATATATTTTTTTAATTTACATAAATGAAACTTACTGGATTGTTAATTTGTGTTTAATACTTACTTAAGTTTTAGCTATTACGACTTATGCGGCGAATTATTATTTACGCCCTAAACATATGGACGTATTTAAAAAGGATCAACACAAAATAAGTACGACTTTAAAAAACAAGAAACGTTAATTGAAATAGGTATCATGATATGAATTATTAGGTACCTCGTCACGAATAAAACGTATGATTTGTGTGATTAGTGTCGTAAATCTCACCAAAAATATGTAAGCACATAAAAATAACCTAACCGTTTTATTTCGTGAAATGGTAAACAGACATTTATTTTTAAAAACGTAATAGAGCTATACAATGCAAGTTACAACGTCACACGTATTCTGAATTACAACAGCATATAGAGGCTGAACTTAAATAAAATTGTCAATGATAGACTCAGCTAAAGTCCTAGAATAACGATGAGTTTATTTACTACATGCGACAGAAATAAGATTTCTTTCTTTTATAATCAGTCACTGTTCTAGTACACACCTCTTTACCAACGGTAAAATAGAATTCAATGCGGTATCTTTCTTTTATTTCAAAGAATTTAAATAAAACAAATCGATTTAAAATTCAAATTGGACTGTTGGAAAAATTCGAGCTGGAAAAATTGTAAAAAAAATTAATTTAGTATATGTACCGTGTATACATACATACACATTTAATAAACAGCGGTTATTTTAATATTACAATCAGACAATCCAATATTATTTATTTGTATAGATTGAATGTCCAAAAATACCAAAATAGCGGCAAAATTAACAGAACAGATATGGCAACAGAAACAAATTCTTTTGTATAAACTCGTAAATTATCGAATGAACGTGCGACATAAGAAAAATAAGGAAGAAAAGGTAATGGCGACCCATTTTACTGAATCTTGGAATGCACACCCGGATATATTCAAATAAACTCAATGCAATATACAAAGTATAGTCCCCACGCTCTTTTTACTCAGGTATAATAGGTTTGTGGAGCTATGAACTGTACATTACTGGAACAAATATATTGAAAACAGAAAACGAGGAAGTGATGGATTCCATTCTGTGTCGTATTTTCTTTAATAATGTAGACAATACAAGATAATTCAGATGTTGATAATTAACATGTGCCTTTGCCAGTTTGAAATAAAAAATACATTAAGAATGATTTTCTGTGCTATAGCAAAATACAACATACTACATC